>JAZAYU010001193.1:0-74674 GCA_038501625.1 Corbicula japonica | reverse complement strand
AAAATCTTTTTT
This sequence comes from Corbicula japonica, assembly GCA_038501625.1. Taxonomy (NCBI): domain Eukaryota; kingdom Metazoa; phylum Mollusca; class Bivalvia; order Venerida; family Cyrenidae; genus Corbicula; species Corbicula japonica. The sequence continues at coordinate 74,662 of JAZAYU010001193.1, read as the reverse complement.
TCCCTTTTGAATTCAGTTTTGCTACAGAACGATTTTTCAAGGCAAACAGCTGTCTATATTCGACGTTTTGCTCTATAAATGCAGTGGATGTTGATCATTTCCGAAGAAATTTCTGCTGAAAATCTCTTAAAGGTCCAAAATAATGAATATAGGAACAGTGGAAATTAATAATAACCCTTGACTCTATATAATTTCACTCTCATAGCAGTAATATCTGTTCAACTTGCAATATCTTTATACTTCTAGCAGAAATTTCTGCTGGAAATTTTACCGAAACAACTGTGGTGGAAAAAATGCTTTGAACTTTCCAGCAGAAATTTCTGCCAGAAAATTTATCGAAATACAAGCTGGTGCAAAAAGTTTATTGCATTTCCAGCAGAAATTTCTGCCAGAAAATTTACCGAAATACAAACTGGTGCAAAAAGTTTATTCCACTTTCCAGCAGAAATTTCAGCTGTAACCTTCACCGAAATGTGCAGAACATTTTTTCAGCAAACAATTCAATTTAAAATATAAAAATAATATAAATTATGGAACAACGTCGTAAGATCATTAAAAGTTGAATAATTTTGGTCGTTCAAACATAAATTATGAGCACGACAATGTATTTGTATAGCTTTACGTTCAATAATTGTCGATATGAAGACTCAATTAACGTCTAACATAAACATATAGCAGAAGTTTGTGTTTAGTCATGAAACAGATAGGTTGAAAAAAAGTTATTGCATAACTTAGCAAGCATATCTGAAAACATCTTGGTAAAAATTGTAGGTGCAACCATATCATTCACGGACATGAATTAAAATATGACGCTTATTGCTTCTTTGTTAGTAAAAGTATCAAATAATTAAAAAAGCACAGTAATAATATAAATATAAGAAATCTAAATCGTTTATCTAATTTTAATAAGGACAAAAACGTAAATTTAATGGTTCATTAATTTGAAGAACTACAAGAATACAATTGTATGATCATACTTGTTAACTTAAAATATATTTCCATAAATAAAGATTATGCTTACAAAACTTCTTTTAGTCGACTTAAAGCCATGCGTTTTACAGAATCATTTCATTCCTATACTATAACATTCCCAAATGAAATTTAAAAAAGGCAACGATTCACACATTTGTCGGAATGATCCATAGATGTGTGAAAAGAATCTTCCAAAAACGAATCACAAATAATTACAGAACTTAACTACTGTAGCTTTTAAGTGTATTGGTCATCAATATCGTCTACAACAGGTGACTCATTATGGTTTCTATGTATGTACACAAGATTTTATACACTTTCTACACCATAATAAATGAGATAAATACAGAACAAAATATGAAATTAGTATTTTCTCAATATGATGTTCATGAAACTAGTCATAATTAGTAAATAATTCAGGGTCATACAATATTTATAAGCATAACATATTTTGCACAAACTCATTATGCGAGAATCAAACTAACTTTTAAGCATTACCAATCCAGCTTCTTTATACCCTCAGTTATTACATTTCTTCAATAAGACACATGCAGTTATATTCATTTTTCCATTCGTTCTTCCATTTAAGAAAATTGCTTTAGTTCTTGTAATATTATGTCAAGTATCTATCTCACCAGTCGACGATGACGGTTCTTAAACAGGTATATCTTCAATTTTCTTTCTAAAACTTCTATATTTAATTTAAGTAACGATGGTAAAATAATATTAGGGTTTGAGGTTCTAAATTGCTCCTTGTACACTGTAATCGTTTTCAATGTCTGTCGTAAGTTCCTTTTGCATTCTAAAATAATCCGTTTATTGTTTGTTTCCTTTCTGTCCTTTTGACCTCTGAGTTGTTTTGCTGATTGTATTCGTGAACGTTAACAAGTACATTGTACCAGCGTCACCTCTGCGTAGAATATCTACCGTTTTAATAAAACCAGAATCTCTACATCCTGGCGGGTATGCCCGACATATTGAAGTGAACCTGAAAAAAAGACAGTTAATCATTTAACTTGCTGCAATTTGTTATCTTTATAATATTTGAGGAAATAAAGAACAAATACTATCAAAACGGTTAGCCAAGACCGCATGAAAAATATAGTTAAAATCTGACTGGCAATTGTTGATATTAAATGCTGTTTTTATTTACATAATAATATTATCCTACCGTGCTTACCATGCTCATTAATAAGAGTAGTGCCAATAAACAGACACCATTTCGACTAATTTAATTGGTGTGTTACACGTGGCGAAATTAGTGTGCGTCATTAGCCAGAAAACTACAAATCACAACATAACATTTTGTTTCTCTTTATAACTTTTTTCTTCAAAGCATTATTTGTATGAGAACGATTTACATTTGTTCTGTATCAAAGTGGATTCATTTTGATATTCATCAAACATTCATCGTGATTCATTTGGAGCAATTTTTATAACATTTAATAACGGTGAAGACTAGAGTTGATAAAGGTGATTTGTTGCGGACGGGGAGACACACGGGGAGGTAAACCTATAGTCCCCTCCGATGCAGATTACGAAAAGAGATTCCAGAACATAAATTAAAGGCATGAATCAAATTTATAAAACATCGTTTAATGTACGGGGTAAGCGCAAGTCATTTAGAAATTACTGTTTTTACTTCGTTACTATTGTTAACATTTCATCAAAATGAGATTTACATCAATACTATCATACATGTAATTATTTACCATATAGGCTTGCTGTTCTTCTGTCCGCAGTTGTAGATGACACAGTAAGCCGAGTGTTCTTTTCATTTTATATGATACATAATTATGGTATTAATTGTAAAAAAACAAAAACATTAAAAGCTATATAAATACCTTGATTCACGACTCATGATGACATGAACTGATGTTGGTTCACCTTTCCCTTTTCTCATCTTGTTTTATAGTACTGTCACTCCATTCTGCAAACCCCTAAATGTTTTTTTACAACATAAAACTAATTAAAACAGATGTTTATTAGTTGAAAGTACTTCATGTATCTTAACCTAGCGGGGGTTTTTCTGACCAAGTACTGCATGGTAGTATAAATTGCTCTCATCAGTTTATCTTAATACTCTTATCAAACTAAAGATAATGACGTGTAGGGAATCTGTGTCTTTTGTTTGTGGCCGCTCGTGGTTTGCTTATTTCACTACTTTAATCTTTCGTAATAAAGTTTCAGCTGTGATTTACGTTAACAATTGTATGTAAAAAATATGTTTTGTCTAGAGCCGAGTAACACATTTCGTATGACACTGAATTATTTTTGTGGAGTTCATGTATACTGGAGTATCATTTTATTTCGCGTGGGCTTAACAGTCGCTTTGAATGTGCACACAATCAAATACCAGCGAATATTAACCACATGATTTCTTATACTATGTGGATAATACTACTGAGCGAATCTAGTTTATGTCAGCGTAAAGTTTTCGTTGGCGTTGAAAATTAAGCACCGTGAAATAACATAATACCACAATTTATAATATGCATTTCTATAATATAAACATAAAAGATGATATATATTATTCACATATTACTGAGAATTTTTAACTGATTTTCAGTTTTTTCTCTCTTTTTCTTTATGTTTTTAATCATCAAATCAATTATTTTTGTCATTTTGGGCTTTTTTTTATTTCAGATGTTTATCCTTTTTAATATCACAACATACAATACAAACGACTGGATATTAAGGTTCAAGCAAACACGATAAAATCCTTAATATTTAGTTTGTCTAAGTCTAATGAGGGTGCTATTCAACTATTAGTCAATGGGTTATTCTTCTTTCGATTTTCTTGTTTTTAAGGAAAAATTTTACGGTTCAAGAGTTCATCAAAATTAACCATTATAAACTCCAGACAAGTTCATCATGGTTACATGCAAATATGTTCTTTCTATATTCAAAAATGTATCTTTGTCAATTTGATATTAACACGATTTAGCTGTTTTTAAAAAATAATAAATAACGTTAGAAAGTATAATATGGAGGTTTTCATGAAATTGTTTGTTTCTGCTTTGAAACAAAAATAAATTGCACCTAATTCGCATAAATTCGGATTTAAAAAGAGTATGGTATATTCTATGAATAACTTGTTTAGCTTACTAATAAAATGTTAATTGAAATGATAAATATGACTTAGTTAAAACAATTTGATACTCTTTCGAACTGTGGAGAAATAAGACAAATTATTTGCTTACCTGTCTCGGATTTGATGCTATCATTTTTTATCCATAATAAAAATTACAAAACACCGCAAAACAAGAAACGTTTCGTTCTAATGCGCGCAACATTATCACCCTTCACTAAACTAATTGAACGAATAATATGCCAATCGGCCTCATGCAAAATGCCTAGACTGGCTCCCGTTCCTATGTTCTGTTATTATTTATATTCCCCTGTCGTCCAGTTATATACTAAGGCACATCAATTTTTAGCCGGCGGCTATATAGCCGCAGGCTAAAGAAACCGCAATTCGAAATCACAGACCTTTCAGCAGGTGCGCTCAAATGAAAAAGTCGAAGTACAGCTTCTGGTAGACGTCAGAAAAGAGTTCCAAAAGCAATCATAGAAAATCAGTTGTTAACGATCATTTAAATTGATTGCTTTTAAAGAATAATCAGTTAAACTCTTACTCAATGAAAGCAACGAAGGCGTACTGATAATATCGATATATATAATCAAATAAACTGCGTATGTGTAATACAATCAATATGACGCAATATGGCGGGTGAATAGAATTACCGAAAACTACCCCAAAACACCGACTAAGACCAACATAACCGAAAACACCGAAAAAGACAGAAAAGAGTACCCAAAAACATTATTTTTGTACCCAATACCACTTTTAAAATAAATAGCATTTATGTTTAAATTCAATTTTTAATCATATTCAGTCCCTTTTTCGGTCTTATTCGGTTATTTGGTTGTTTTCGGTGATTCTATGCACCGTCAAATGGCAATATTCTGAACGCAGACACATTGCAAAAATGTTGAAGTGTTTCAGTATTTTGAGGGATGTATTTTTGATTTATTCAAAATATATAATGTGTCGACAGTTTTACGTTTTGTTACGTAAGACGTATGGGGTTTAGCCCAAACTACACACACCTCCAGTGATCTCCCCTCAATTGTGTTTACCTAAAACATTAAACATTTTCGAAGATTTTGTTTCAACAAAAAGAGCGCTCTATGGGCTGTCTAGCTAATGTTTTGTGCGAATTTTAATTGTGAAAATCATGAAAATGATGCCAAATGTGTTTTTTTTGGAAGTGGAATTAACTTGACTCCGCGAAATCCTGGAAGGATTACAAAATTTAAACACAAACATCGACAAAAATTTATTACAGACACTGTGTAATTTCCGAAAGGTCAGGAAGAGTTTTGAAACTGTTTCAACTGTATTCCTAAAATTGCATGAGGGCAGTCATTGTATGCATAAATGTGCAATCAACTTTACTATAAAAGTTTGGCATATTTTGCATTTGATGATTTGCATCAACCAGCTGCATGAACACACATCTGAATATTGTTTACATTTTCTGGTGAGGATGTAAAGATAGACACTTCAACTTCAACATGTTCAAGCACTTTGGAAAACAATGTTCCGTATCACACCGGCAATTACACCATCCAGATTTACAGGTCTTTACAAGGTAAATAGTTTTATTTGTTTGCAAGAATAGCTGAAATTAGCTTCCTAAGCTTCAATGATATGCAGACAATATGGCCGGGTGATTTGGCCCAGATTAATGAACTAAACAGATGGGACATGCAGACTATAAGGCCTGCAGTCAGAGACAAACGGCCAAGCTTTAAGACCGCCCAGATATATTTAGTAGGTCCCAGATATGAAATGAATAATGCAGCACCTTCAATTTTGGAAAAGCTTTTGTTGCTCAAAATTGTTGAAATTTATTTGATTTATCAATACTACCACATAGCCTAGGGAAACCAGTATTTTTAATGTTAAAATTACCTAGTTTTCCCAAGGTAACCAAAAAAACAATCTCACTTTTTTAAGACAAATTTATATCAGTGTAGAATAAACTTGCAAATTAACCACTGACTTGATTTCCCACCTCGATCAGGGGTTTCAATTATCAATAGATCTGTATGCAGATTCTTGCATTTTGACGTAAGCAACTAAGTTTTTTCCCACATTTGACCCCACCATATTCTGAGCTTGGGAAAAAACATATTTAAAATAAAATATAATTCTTATCCAGGGTTCCTCTATGTGCTAAATCTGAAAAGTCATTTTCACCTCATTTTAGTGGATTCACAATCAGCCAAAAGTAAAGGGTTAAAATGCAATAGACATGTGCACAATATTAATCACTATTATTGCAAAAATTGACCACTTAATTATTTAAATTCTCCAACATCAAAATGACCCCAAACTCAAAATGGTGGGGGTGTTAAATTTGAAAAAAAAAAAATGCTTGCAGCAAAATGCAAGAATCTGCATCTAATGTCCCTGAATTATATCGTCTTATAAATGTTTTTTTTTAGTTAAATTAATATGGCATATAAAGTGTTAATATTTCTGACTAGCAATATATTATCGCATTGACTTAGTTAGTAACTGAAATAGCTTTATGAAGTAGAGTAATTTCTGAAATAGATTCCAGTTGAAGATGATAATATTCATTAAGAAAGATTGTTCATTCTAAGGGGCATAACAAAAACTGATTGATATACAGCCCCTTTCTGCCATATACAATGTATATGCCTTTATCACATGTGCATCTAGTGTAGATCCGGATCAGACTAAATATTTGTGTCATCTGATCAGGACCTACACTGGTCACATCTTGTTTAGAAATAACCTTATGAATCTTAAATTGAACAGTGCAGATCCTGATCAAACAGCACAGAGATGCAGGGTGATCTAATTCTACACTGCCCATGCCATAAACTTAAGGTTCATATTAATTGGAGTTAAGGGTTAAAGTTAGAAATGAATTTTCTGTGCAAAACACAAGTATTCCATGTTTTATGTCTAATTTTTCCATGTTAGTAGACATAAATTATTATGCATAAGTATAAAGGGGCCTACATGGATACAGCTGTTAGACCATATCAACTTTCATATCAGTGGAGGCTGGTCAGTGGAGTCTGTTCATGTTAAGATCTTTTAGATACATGTACTTTCTGATCAAGCAGGGATTTCAGTTGCTTTTGAAAACCAGGTGTCATTTGACCCCTGATGAGATTTTCAATGGGTCAAAACCTGATCTTCACAAGTCATATCTTGTATTAAGTGATACTTACACATGTATTACTTAAAATTAATTTGCAAGACTTAATTAAGTGCTAATTTCATATTAAAAATGCAATTTCCTAAATACTTATCCTCATTATTGCAAAAATAAATCACTTTTTAAAAGTTTTTGTGCATCAAAATTACCCCAAGCTCAAAATTAGGTGGGGTCAAAAGTGGAAAAAAATATCAAATTTGTTTGCATTAACATGCAAGAATCTGCATCAATTGAAATCACTGGATCAAGAATCAAAGTGTGTGGATTCAGATCAGATGGATGCCTCACATGCATTAAGTCTAAATAGAGTACACAGATAACAGTGGGGGGGAGAGTGTCTGTTAAGGGCTGTGCTAATGAAATGAATATAAAGAGCCCCTTTATCTAATTTATTAGGTTGGACACCATTAAAATATGATTACATGAACATAATGCTGACTCCCTGTGACACATTGTTATACATAAAACCAAGATCAAATAGCCTTTCACAGGGTCCCTGACTCCCTGTGTAATTACTTTGAAAGTGGAAATAATAAAGAGAAATACAAAGAAAAGAAATAAGTTATAATAATGTAAGAAATAAATATAATTTTGCTAACCCAACAATTTTCATACTTTAATTTCACAAAACATTTGTGCCTCTTTCATTTACTAAATAAAATTATAAGGCATTGACATTGCCCTAAGTTGTGATATATTGCTATAAAGAATGAATATAAAATTATATTACCCTCGTCAAGTTCAACTACTGTTTAGCATCCTGACATGCACTCCACTGTTTGGAATGAACTAAAATTGGTACTTGTGTAAATATTGAGTTGCATTACAACCATGGCTAGGCATTCTAGACAGTGATGCATTGGATTCTGATATTGCTTGATCAAACATGACCTGTAATATTTTGTATTTGTCCAGTTCGATTGCTTTTAATGTTCCTTTTTTTCATTTATTTCAGTAGTTCTCCTCAAATTACTTTTTAGCTCATCTGTCAAATAGTGACAGGGTGAACTTTTGTACTCACCTTTTGCCCTGCGTCCATTCATAATTGTTGTCAGTCCTCTAGCTGCTTAATTTTTATCAGATCTTCTTCAAACTTGGTCAGAATGTTTATCTCAATGATATCTAGGTCGGATTAAAAACTGGGTCATGTGACCTTGAAAACTAGGTCACCCGGTCAAATTTTAGAAAAACCTTGTCTGCAGTCAAGAGGTCTTAATTTTGGTCAGATATCCTTCAAGCTTGGTCAAAATGTTTATCTCAATGATATCTAGGTCAATTTCGCAACTGGCTCATGTGATCTTGAAAACTAGATCACTAGGTCAAGTTATAAGAAAAGCTTGTCTGCTTTTGAGTGGTCTTAATTTTGGTCTGATATTCACTTCCATTACCATAACATCTTAGTTCCTTTCTTGAAATTGCAATCTTGCATTATGGATTCCGGAGTTAAGTGCCAAAATAAACTATTTAGACATGTCTGCACAAAAGCAGCTTCATTTTTGATTTGCATTTAATCAGACTTGTACAATAATTGAGTTACTATAAGATCTTGGTTCTTTTCTTGAACCGGCTAGATTCCGTCAGGGATTCCAGAGTTATGGCCATTGAAAGAGCCAAAGAAAGCTATTATGGCAATTGCATTCGCATCCACTGACTCTTGAGCAGTTGTTGACAGGTGAGCGACATAGGGTCCTATGGACCATCTTGTTAAATATTTTGACCAGTTTTATTATGAGTGGTTTGTGCATTTTTGCAAGCAAATGACATATGTCTTCCATAGGAGTTTCTTCATTCTGTTCAGATATTATATATTTACAATGGCTGGAATAAAACTGGAAGTCCTGTTACATTGCACATGATGGGGTTGTTTTATTTTGATTATGTTTACGATCCGCCGGCTTCCAGCACTTTCAGTGCTTTGATTCTGATTTTAACTTTGCTTAGCTCTCAGAACATAGATTGTTCGACAGAAATAAGAAAATGAAACTGAGAACTGTAATTAAGATATAATTATGTAAAACTATTATTAAAAGTAATTAATATTAGAACCATCTAGCTGACCGCTAGGCTAACCCATTTCTTATCCTGGATTTTATCTGCTGACTGATCAGTACATTCCATGATAGTTCACCTCACCACAGGAATCATAAATTTGCACAACTGATATCGCGAATCGAATTACAAATTTGTGTACCGGTCGATTGAACATGTTACACGTTGAAAGTAATTACTAACAGAAATCAATCATATATAATTTTTATTTATTTGATTTTACCAACAAATATGTTACATAAACAGTAATCTCAACAGGTATAATAGACTAAAATGAAATTTAAGCACTGCTTGCAATTTCCAGATTTTGGAATTTCAATAGTGTGTGTCTATTGGTATATTGCCTCATAAAGAAGATTCGAAGTTATCGAGCGCTTGTTGAAAAAATAGAACTGTAAAATGTTTCATGGTATTGCATTAAACGATTTTTTCAGCATAACTGTTATCATCATGTTCTCTTTCAATAAATTGCATTTACCTTTTAAATTTGAATCTATACACTACTCTTTAACTATTATCACATCGCTTTGCACAGTCAACATAAAACAAATTATTTTATCAAGAATTTTATTGTAAAATATCTTGAATTTGCATTTGAAGCACTTGTGAACTTCCATTTGGTTATCATAAATTTAGCTTATGGGATCACTTGAAAGATATCTGAAGATTACGGCCCAGCGGCCTAGCGGCGTGAAGTTGGCAGCTTCGCGGCTTTAATTTGACGGCCTAGCTGGCTGAACTCAGCGGCCTAGCGGCTTCTTGTCCAGTTTGGCAGGCCGCAAGAGTACCAACTTCGCGCTGTAATGCCTACAGGCTGCAAGACCGCTAACTTCACGCCGCTAGGTCGATTGGCTGCTTGGCCTCCAAATTACGCCGCTTTTTCGCCAATCATCAAGGCCGCCAACTTCACGACGCTATGTAGACTAGTCCGCTAGGCCGACAACTTCACGCCAACTTCACGCCACAATGCCGCAACTGTATGCCGCTAGGCCGCTTATTTCACGCCGCTATTTCAAATTCATTTTTCATTACGAAAAATTATTTTAATAACCAACAAAAATCGTTTCGAACTTCAGATGTATTAATTATCAATTTGTCACACTTGACTAAAGATCACTGAAGAATATAATATAATAATAACATAATTTTCGCGTTTTCTGCACTAAAACAAGAACAGAGGCTTTAAAATAATACTTTAAATATTATATTTTGTTTAGAAGCCTCGGCGAATTCAACAGAAATTCATATACCGTAACAATGAATTGGATACGCCCCTTAGAGCATTTTTAGTATATGACACATCTCTGTTACACCTTTTTACCTATACATTTGAATGTTTAGTTTGCTAGTCGTGAGTTATTTCTTTGATCGGGTTTGTCAAAAATGTATACGTTCATGAAGCTACATTAATAAATGCAAGTTGGCCTGCTTGCAATCTAATACTCTGGTGGGATTGAATGTTTCCCAGAGACCAGAGAAATTTATGGTCATTTAACTGTTATCGCCGATCGCGGGGACTGATAAGCTGAACTTCCCCTTGATGCTTGATGTTAAACATGTTTGTGTATAAAGCCGTGATTTGCTTTAAACAAGTTGTCATCTTCACGCAGCTTTAGATCATGGAATATTTAACATGTGTCTGTCATATGTTATCTTATCACCACTTGGCTTGTATAAACAGTTTAATATTATGTCCCAGGCATTTTGCATTTGGGAACATTTTCGATTTTAACTTTAGTTGAAGTAAAGTTTTGTTTCCATACTTTAATATTCACTGAAAAAAAAAGATTTCATAATATCATTTTATTATTTTCACAATTATTATTTATGCAACAATATGGTTAAAAAAAAACTGAAAAATTAAGACAGGTGTTAATGTTCACAACGGTTGCTCGGGGAGACTTTACGGCACTTTACTGTGAAGTGTAATTAAAATAAAGCCTGCTTCAGACAAGCAATCAAAACCGCAGGGTGCGTCGCCTCGTAACCCTAAACACGTTACCTAATAAGCTAGCTCGGATAAGTTCCGAAAGGCTGCACAGATTATCCTGATAAACGTGTTTCTTGTCAAAATATAGTTTTAAGTGTAATCGGAGTATTTGCACACACTGGGCCCACAAAACATATTGTAAGCTCAAAGACAAGCGTCTTCAAATTCAAATATTATTCAATTTAGCGCTGATTGTATATTAAGAGGTATCATATTATTGATCAACTGTAAAAGTTTTTACCAACAGTGATGGAATGGAAAACAACAGATTCAACATTCGGAATATGTTTTAAATCTAGATCTTCATCTTTTTATTTGATATGGCATATATTTGACAACCTATCCTATATGGTTCGTTTAGCAAAATAAAGTTGTTTTAATGAGCATCATGTTTCCGATACACTATTTGATAATCACACTTATTTAATAACTTTCGCAGAACACTTCAGCTAAATTGATCTGTAATGGGCTTACAAAAGACAATTAAAAACAATTAGCACTGAATCCAAAATAATACCAAAATAAAATATTAGCGCAATTTCAATAACATTGATAAATTTATATTATTTATGTAACTAAACTTTCGGAAAAGACCAGGGGTCCTAATTTTACTCTGACTTCATTATTATTTCAATAAAATTCAAAGATAGTAATTAAGCAAGTAAGTAAGTAAGTAAGTAAATTCTGTATTATAGAGGGTGACATATTTAGCAATAAACTAATCTTCCATATGACCCTCCTTACAGGTAAAAACAAACAAAGATTAAGATAAACACGATGATCATAAATAAAACAACATCACAAAACACAATATGATATTATAATAATAATGAAACTGCAAATAATATATCTGTGGTAATGTTTAGGTTTTTTGCATTTAATGGGTAGGTGCATGCGTGTGCGCGCGTCTGTGTGCGTGTGCGTGAGCGTGTGCGTGTGTGAGCGTGGGTGTGGGTGCGCGAGTATGTGTGCGAGGCCTATGTGAGTAAGTCTGCGCAAGAAAGAACTGAATATTTAAGAAATTTGAGTACATAAATCAATATAATACACAATGCATTTTATATGCATGCCTTAACACATTTGCTATTTCATTGAGGCAATATTATACATTTTCCTTATCTTAAACAACAATGAATCATCCAGTCCACCTCAGATACAAAGTTTTAAAGGTGTCTACAGTAGAACAATCTTTAATTTCTTTAGGAATGCTGTTCCATAAACAACTGCCTGAATACAGTAAACTATTTTTTATATAATTCTAAGTGTGGCATTGGAAAAGATTTTATTAAAGATTGCAGTTACTCATTATTTACACCAGTTAACGGTTCAATTCTGATCCATACCAAACGACGGCACGCAACGGAGGCGAACATGGAACACATAATGTCGTATTTTCAGATAAACACAACTCCATGATCAGCGGCGTATGGTCCAGAGATAAAAGAATGGGTTTGCCCTTAACAAGAAAACAATGGGCGGAACTGAAAAAGAATAAAATTTTGACAGGGAATATGCGAAAATAAAAAAAGGCATATCACAGATAAAGCCAAATGCAAAACCAGGAAGTATATCATAAGGGTGATTGAACAGTATCCAAATGTCTTTATTGGCTAGTATATTGAAAACACCTATCTTAGAACTGATAAAATCATTATTAAAAGGGTAATTTAAGATGCACTATAAGCATACATAAGTATCGTGGCCATCGATTGCCAAAGGACATAACTGCGCTGATTTAATGCACGGGGAGAAATTTTACAGCTGCCTCACGGCACAAAACGTTTCTGTGTTATTGGAATAAATGGAAAAAGAAATTTAAAAGCCACCGACCTAGACAAAAATGAATATATTGTTTGGTTTGATTGAGCCTGTTTACGGTTCATGGATAAGTATACAAGCGATTGCAATTGTCAGAAGTGACTGGTATTGAATATATGCTGCGTTTTTTCTTTTGAAGATAAATTGAGTTTTTGACTGACAAATTTAAATGAATGCCATTAAAGATTACAATGAGATGCATAACCTGAAACGTAACTTAATAACTCAATAGTATCAGTTACACATTTTAAAACAATGTATTGCAAATAATCGCCGATTCCCAAGGCGTCAAGGTGTTTCTAAAATCTGTTGTTAATTGAGGAAATAAAAAATAATTAAAGAAATCAAATTGCATACTATGGAATTCATATCCATATACATCTGATCTGTTTGCTTATCATTCTTAAGCAACAAATGTAATATGACAGTGACTTTTGTTTAAGATTTTATTAATGATTTGTGTAATTTTAAAAACATAGAGACGCGATCGAATTCTTTTAATATACTGAGTGCCAATGAAAACGCAAAACTTGATTTTTGGAATATTTTTGATGTGCGTAAAAGTTTAATAAATTGGCAAATGTAGATGTGTTTTAAATCAATAAGTAACCAGTCGATGCATTAATGGTCAACTGATTTTTAAACTTTCTCTCCTACAGTAACTCGTACAAACACAATAAATGTTTGTTTCGGCATGTAAACATGCATGAATAACCTCAAAACAAGTCAATTTGTTAACCTCAACTTACGGCTACACAAATCCCAAAATCCCATAATCAGTTTTCAAGTTTTTACTTCACACAAATGGGATAATGGCAAGAGTTTTAGACAACGGGCATATGAGGTTTTGGGCATGATCCAAGGAGGGATGTCTCGACATGAAATCGCTCGACAGATGCATTGTTCACTGTCGACAATTACCCTTGGCGGAACGACTACTTTTTGATTTTAAAACACATCTTCCTTTAGAAATTTTTGAAACTTTTACACACATCAAAAATATTCCAAAAAAATAAAAGAGTTCGGTTTTTCTATTGGTACTCGGTATACTTCTTTACTTCCTGCCGTGGTGTTCTTCAGATCAAACCTTAGTTGCATTGTCCACTGTTCCGTCATGAGCTCCTAGCCACTTCCTATTGACTGTGTCATTAGCTATTTATGTTGATTTGTTTGTGGGTATGTCTTTTTCTATGAAAAATTGTCGAATTGTGTAATTGGACTGCAACTAATTCCAGTGTCATCCTGAACATGTATGAGACCCAGACGGTAAATGAGATTATAAAACCTCGTTAAAAGCACAATTTGAAAAATGCTTTACTACTGATCGATGCAAGGCTCTTCCTGTTTAAATTTTGTATAGTCGTATGTTTTATAAGGAGATAATTTTTCTTATTTTAGATATATCTTAACCACTTGATTTTTTTTCCTCGAATTTAGATTAACCTCTTTTTTAATTATCATACAGAAAGCGGGAAAAGAAAGTGAAGATATCGTTAAGTAAAAGCTTTTAAAGATTGGATATGACAAGAAAAGTGAAATGATAAAAATGCAAAACATACAGAACATACTTAAACTCAAAACATTAAAATTGTCAATGTAGATCGTTTTGCCGGTATAAAGCTTGCATGTTTTGACGCTAGTACAGGTTCGTACAAGTGATTTAATCAAATAGCCGACAAACAATATTGCTATTTTCTATAAAAGCTGTAAACGTTTTGACATCATTATAAAATATCCGTCGAACTTTGTGCACATTACATAGAGAAGATCTATCTAAGGAGTCAATGCAGTGAAGCAGTCTAACAATCCGGGATTTGCGATCCCGCATTTTATCAGTGATTATATTTTCATGGTTTTAACCTTCGTATAAAGTTACCGTCTAAGACTTTAAAGAAATGATTTAATAAATTATTGTAATAATGAAATAATTACGAATCTCTCAGGATATGTTATCCGAATAAAAGATATAACAGGCGGTGGCGGTGAGCTATGTATACAGAAAAACGAAAGCGAGTCTTTAAGTGTGTGTGCATGTGTGTGTGCGCGCGTGCGTGTGTGTGTGTGTGTGTGTGTGCATGCGTGTGCGTACGTGCGTGCGTGCGTGTGTGTGCGCGTGTGTGTGTGGTTATTAATTCGTGTAATACATAAGATACTAGAAAAAAATTGCCAAAGCTACATAGTGATTTGTTTCTTTGATATTCTGAGTGATGGAATTTACTATACAAACACGTATTTTGACCAACGTCCCACGAATGCATACATGTGATCGCAAGAGAATAACAAATAGGATGTTAGTTTCTCCAAAATCTTAAATTTCTTCTTTCAAACTGGACATTTTACGGATAATAAATAAAGCAAATCCTTTTTTTGTGTTTTAGTGTAGTATACAAAAAAAAACATCATTTTTTACATGTAAGATACTCCAATGAAAAAGAATAATTTTACAACATGTATGCAATGCCATATTGGGAAACCAAGAATTCATGTTAAAAAGCTTCCAATTTCTTGAATGCTAACTTACCAAATTACTGGATTATTTTATTTTATGATTAATTGAAATTGATGATTTTTAATTTACTTGCATTTTAAAATTTCATCGTTGAGACGGAGAGAGCGGACGTTAATTTTGTATAAAAGTTATTTGTTGTCACTTCTGCTACGGCCGTAGTCTCAGATCAGTCAATGCTTCTAGACATTCTGATAAGGGTCTACACCGATAGTAATACTGCAAAACAATACATTGCCTCAGATAAAAAACTGGGTCGGATTGAACTTATGGCAAATCAAATGGGATAAGAATTAAATTGGTCAAATTATGACCTTTACATATTATGTTTACCTGACATTGTATGTATTGCATTGTCGGTAATTAAAACAACGTGTGATAAATAATGACTAGTTCTAAGCGTATTTATAATATTCGCTTTTACAAAACTGATTGATTTTCTCCATTTCTTAATCCATCATATTTCTGAACCTGAAGGTGCTAAAGATTTCTAGATTACATGGTTTATCAGATACAGGCAATTTGATCTCTATTAACGTAAACAAATTTGATAGAGCAATGTGAGTTACCCCACAATGAACTTTGTGTGACCCCAATGCAGCCTGTATTCGTGATACACTGAAATCAATTTCCACAAATCCCTTTGTTCTTGGAGCTAAGCGAAGGTCAAAACAGAACAAATGACGAGTTTACATACCGGAGCCTTTCTAGTGCTCACGAACTGTCATGAAAGATTGTTTGCTAAAAGTTTTCTAACTGTATGAGGATGTTGTTATGAAGAAAAAAAGATGAACTGTAACTGTAAGTAAATCTTGTTGTTAATGCAGATTGATTATCAGTAAAAATTTATTGTATGATCTTATTTACGTTTTCTCGTCACATTTGATTTTACATCTTATATGCTAACCTTATAAAAATCGACATACATTCAAAAACACTATTTAAGCATTTAACCTGATTGGATTTTTATATTGATGACGAACTTCCTAAATAAATACTCAGAATGTAAGAATTGGGATTATAGTATACTAGTCTTCACGCCTATACAGTCTGATTAGGGTTTACATGGTTAGCCATTCATTCAGAAAAACATTTTATTGTGTCTAGTAAACGCTCTAGATACATTTGTATTTCTCAGACCATGTTAATGTGCAATTTTAGCAGGATTTACGTTTATTACAGAGAATTCTAGCTTGGTTTATCATGCTTTGTCACCTAAATGTAGCCACATGTTATGATAGTTTAGGTACATACAACATACTGGGAAAATTCTGTCTGGCAGTGAAATTAAAGACATCAGAAATGTGAGTTTAATACGGGTCAGGTATTTTATTTAACCTGATGGTAAATGCTATGTTCTTCGAAGAATTGCGGATATATTATTTTTAGCATGATCGGATATATTTGATGTTTTTGATTCCTTACAAACAATATTTTCGGTGAGATGCTCTTTGAAAAATAGTTTGTATATGATTAAAGCGCTAAGGTGGATTAAAATCCTGCAATCAGTCCACTATAATGAAAATGCTGTCGTTATATATACTATTCGTTATATGAACGTGTTTGTAATTAAGTAGGCTAAGAAAAATTTACTTCCTTTTTTTGCCTTATCGAAAACTAAGGAATATGATATAGTTTATCGTTTTATTCAGAGTCATCGTTATCATCGAAACCTTAGTCCGGCGGTCATTTATTTGACATTAAAATTAAAGTTCACTTAATTCTTAATAAGAAATTGTTCTGCAATAGACTGGACAATTCCAGTTACTGTCAAATCATTTTATTTCGCGCGGGTTTAATTTTCGCTTATTTCGCTCTACGGCAAGAGCGCGAAATTCAACACCAGCAAAAAACCAGGGTTTCTTTATAGGAAAACACAGTTGCGCAAATTCATTTCCCCGCGAATATGTTATTTACGGGTTTTGCGCGAAAATTCGTGCCCGCGAAATTAAATGATACTACAGTATCACGTATACTGTCATTTAATTTCTTCATATTAATCACGCAAAATTGCAATAATATTCAAACACTTGAATTGCAAAATCAAATTCGGTGATGCATTCAGAAACAGTCCTGTCTTTATTATTTAGCCTGTGAGAATACTCCAGTTAATTGTTGTTGGAAAATTGTAGGATTAATGATAATCATTTCACCCACGTGCGAACACTTTACCTGCACCCAGTCTGCTGGATTTTATCACAAGCATCATCCGCGTAATTATCAATCCATGATATGTTATTTTAGCTCCTCTGTCCAAATGGTATAAGAAATGAAAGAACGTTTTCTTTCATTTTAAGACTTGCATTACAAGAGATAACACATATGATTTTAATGTCATAAAAATTCACAGGTCAATACAATTCACATTCGGCAGATTTTATGAAAAATTATTTAAAGCGGATATCATGTTTCGGTCAACAATATTACAAATAAAAACATCTTGAATAAAGTATTTGTTTACAAAATGTTCGACACCTAATAGATATAAAAGCTAAGAATTTAGTCATAATAACTTGAAATTTCTTAGGAAAAATGCATCATATAAGATGTACATCAAAACACTTAATTTCTGCGCCTTCCTTTAGAACATTCTTATATAAAAAAAGTTAACAACATCGCTCAAGGTGTTGGTACACTAAGGTCGGAACTTTTTAATCTGGACTAAATATCGACAAAAATAAGAAACAATCAAACTATCACTTAAATTTTGCTTATAATTAGGGAATACATGTATATATTATCTTAAATATATGTATCTTACTTGGTGCAAAACAAGCTTGTACAATTAATTGGCAGTATAAAGTTTGATCAAAGAAGTCATTTTCGGCCAGGATTATAATACAAATTTATATCGCGCACACTTGTAATTTATATCCATATGGGAAACGTTACTAGAACAGATATTGTACGTTCGTCATTATGTGGTCAGTTACATGTATTACAGTCGCGAGTCTCTTATCACGTCATCAATCTCTAAACGACGATCGAGCTTGGATAATACTTGAGAAAAGTCCTGTAGACGAAAAATGTAAAACAATAAGTAAGGAGTCGACATATACATGTACTCATTTTAATGCATTTTTGTTTCTCCTATTATATATTATTGCAAAGCCCGTACACCCTTGAACGATTTGCCTAATGAGCCTTTACAAATAATATTCGCAACAAGAAAAGTATAACACAGACGTGTTATATGTGGACGACATTTAAAGAAGTTAGATGTTGGGTGCAAGAGTTCATGCAGGTATTAGCATAGCACTAACCACATTAAATGAATTTGCTCTATTTAAATTCAACATTATCTTTCAAAATTGTCCTACCACGTACATGGCAATTCCTTTGGTACTTTCAGGATGAAAAATCTATACTAACTTTCTATATTCAGCATCTTGATCCCGTAAACCAGGGGGGGGGGGGGGGGGGGGGGAGGCAATGGGAGGGGATGGGGATGAGTCACAATTATTCTTAACAACAGAAAAAGACCTACAAAAAATGGTTATACAATCATTATTTACTTTATAGACACGAAATCGCCCACTTGTAAAACAGAAACCCACTAGAACCGTCAATTTCAACATCAAAAACATTTGTAAACAAAGAACCATCATAATGTAGGTCACATTCACGCGCCGAAAATCAAGTCATAGGATTGCCAATATTCGTAAACAGAACACAAACTTCAATATCATCCAAGAATAACTATCTGAACAATGTCTCTTACTACATGTACACTCTTTCTATAACTGCTTACAAAAATAAACTTTCAATTCGCATAATTAAAAGAAAACACCGACTAATCGATCTATTTATATAATCTATACATGTATATATTTATATTTATAGTTAAGGGGAGATAATTCAATTCAATATTTATATTTATATACTCAATTATAAATAGCTTGACCTTGAACTTAACGTACATACGACATGGTTCCCGTTCATTACTCAACGATCTATATATAAAGCCGGGGGCATACTATAAAGTATGGTGTGGAGTCTTGGAGTGGAGTCTTGGAGTGGAGTCGGGAGTCTGACCTTGGAGCTGAATTTTGGAGCTGAATTTTTGGAGTGACAATTTGGAGTCTGACCTTGGAGTTGGTTTAGTCTTAGTTTTGAAATATTTCATGACAATGATATTCTTTTTTATCTGTAGCGGGCATGGGTTCAAATCTTATAGTGAACATACTTATTATTTTATGTAATAAGCATGTTTCAGTACACACGAATGTCTTCTAAGCTATTTATGATCAATATTTTTAATTGCACTTTAATAATAGGTAATTACGACTTTCTTTTTTTATAGCAACACAATGTTAAGTTTGCTGATCTGCATGTGTTAAAAAACTGTGCGGTGTTTTAAGATTTTAACAAAAATAATTAAAGAATGCCTTGCAAGTTGATAATAATCTTCATACCAGTAGTAATATTGTATGGTATTTTACATTTTTAACATGTATTTTTTATCTTAAGAGTACAATATGGGCAGAATATACCTTAAACTATTTTAAATTTCTATTTTTTTGACAGCAATTTTTTCTGAAATCATAAACAATAATTGTCATTATTTTTATATCTGCCGAGGACTTAAAGCCTTCTTTCATTATGATTATCAGTTTAAAAGTTAAAAGTAATGTTCAAAGAACAGTTTTCAGAAACAATACTGTAGAACTGGTTTTTATTAACGTTAGTTTTATTTTCGCTAATATTCGCGAATCGTTTACCTAGTGAATTCATACATATCGCAAATATATGATGAGTTTTGATATATCCGATAATTATGCGAAAAGAGGCAACTTTAACAGAACTGATAATCACTTTAAACGCCGCATAAAATTCCTTTTTGGCCACAATTCAGTTATTTGATTTAATTACTTATGAAATCGTGATCACGGTAATAAATTATCCTTATATACTTACGATTTCGAGTCTTACGACGTCGCAAGTTCATAAATACGCGAATAATGAAAATTGGTGATTTTTTTACGAAAATCGCGAAATTTTCTCCACGCGAAATTAATGCGTTTTACAGTTTATTATTCTTACATCCCATGACATCTATCACAAAATATGGATGCACCTGCACTTTTTGTAATGAGTCAACCTTGTTATGGCAGGAACCCAACAGTGTCAAGATTAGATCATTGTTTTTCTTGAAATTCTCTTGGGCTGTCATGGTGCCTTGAACTGACCATTTAGCATGTCATATAACTGAGCAGTATCACTGGCAGGAACATAGAGAGAACATTGTTTGAACCATTATTGACCTATTAATTTGGAGAAGACATACCCAACAAAACATTTATTGTACAAGAAACAAATCTGAATATTTAATGTCATTAATGTTGGCCATTTTATGTTGTTTCCATCAATTGATTTTCTAACTGGTTTGCATAAAAGTAAATAACTTGATTATACATGATCAGCATGCTAATATATATATTGCATACTTCAAGGTTTGAGATCCTTCATGTATTCATATTGCATCACAGTTGTTTTATTGAAATGAAAGTACAACTTTATACTAACAAATGATATTTAATTATTTTAATATAAACAATTGTTGTAATACATTTGTATTAATCACAGGTTTGCTTTATTAAATGTTTTATTAAAGCTGTAAAAATTCCCATTCCATAGGAACACCTTGAATTCACCTTAGAACAGATGTTTTATTGCTAAAGCTTAAGTTCAGTCTAATTGTCGAATAATGATTTAAGGTACACCAAGAGTTAATGTCCAGCGTCTATCATCTCAGTTCCCTAGAGACTGTCTCTGCTCCAATTAACACAGAAAAAAGCTCTGCAGACATTGTGTTATGAAGTTTCTTGAATTTTGACAGTTATTTATAAAAGTCACATATCTAGTTGTCCTAAAGAAAACAAACACTGTCCACAAGTATCCCAGACTGGGACAAATTTATAGGGGATCATATTATTTAACTCCAAGACTCCACTCCAAGACTCCACTCCATACTTTATACTATGCCAAAGCCGGGCCACATGGTTCTCAGCATTCGCTAGCGCCGGCCTAATTGTACTATAGTAAATACAATCAAGTAATAGTTACATAGTAATAATATATTATGACCCATCATTCGTCCAGAAAATATTAGTGTTTACTTTACGACACTAAAAGGTAGACAATATTAGAATTAATAAGATAATAAACAAAATAATAATAACATATTTTGGATTAAAACTATGCAACATT
The DNA here is from genome assembly GCA_038501625.1 of Corbicula japonica. Classification (NCBI taxonomy): domain Eukaryota; kingdom Metazoa; phylum Mollusca; class Bivalvia; order Venerida; family Cyrenidae; genus Corbicula; species Corbicula japonica. Next base: position 52,851 of record JAZAYU010001193.1, on the reverse strand, counting down.
ATTCAGATGAAAATACTTTGTCTTTGGTAAATTAGAACGCAAATTATAATAAGGCAAATAGTGTAGGCTATTCGAATTAGTTCTACACTGTTATATGAATAGGAGTATGCTTATCGGCATCATTAATTGGTCTGAATGTAATACAGTCTTAAATCTCTCACTCCTCAGGGGAAGATTACATTAAATGACCAACAAATCGGATGCTAATTGATGAAGTTATTTGTTATCATTCCAAGGTAACGTAGTTCAGCAGTTATGTACTTTACACAGTTATTCCGACTTATTTTTACTATCAGCATGAGACCAATTAGGGGGCTCAAAACTTCTCGCTGAAGTATGGCTTTTTACCGATGTTAATGATAGTTTAACTTATCAGTCCATTACTACAGTAATTTGCAGAACTGCTATTTTTCTGAGCATTTTGAAGTTAACAATTTCATGTATTGAAAATCGATTATGACAGTCTCTAAAATGTTATTATAACATATAATTATGTTTTATTATTGATTATGCTGATGTGATTTTGTTTGTTCTTGTTTATTATAACTTGTTATTGTATGAAGATAAATAGGTAACAGTAAGCGCCAGGAAAGTTTTGATGCAAAACCGTTAAAGATTGTTATGCTTTACTGGTAATTTAAGCTGTGCAAAAAGTTATTATTCAACTTAATCAGTTTAATCAACATACAAGATCAGAAGGACCTAAAAATTAAATGTACATGTACCAGTTATTATGTTACGGTTATTATACAGATCTAAGAAAGTTTAGGTGTACTTCAAATTTGTTAAAATACCATTTCGACCCATGGCTCCTACACATTTTATAAATTCAAGCACTGCAGTCCTCATACAAGTAATAGAGCAACACAAATCATTCGACGGTCATTGAAACACCATAAACGCCAGATTAGATCGGGTCAGTGGAGTTATTATAACATATCACATAGAGAGAATAACAGTGCTGCTGGAGATAAAATCTTTCAGACCTGAGAAAACTTGAACATTGTACAAATCTCTTGTTGTCGGAAGTATAAACATGTGTAGCCTAGAAGTGAAATAATAATTTTCAAAAACCGGTACATTTTTATTTTTTTTTTCAGAAATTTTAATTCGCTTATAAAAAGCAGTAACGCAATCACGATTGAAAATACAACTTTTACTAATCCTAACCCTGCTGCTGTGACTTACAACAACAACAACAACTACTACTACTACTACTACTACTACTACTACTACTACTACTGCTGGTTGTCTTTCTCCTCCTACTGCTACTACTGCGCCTATTACTTTTATAACAAAACAACAACGGTATCAGCAACATCAACAACAATGACACCTACTGCAACAACAACAACTACTACTACTACTTCTATCTACTACCTACTGCTACTTCTACTAGTAATACTTCTGCCACTACTTTCAATACGACAAATGCTACATGTACTTCTACAACAACAATGACAACAACAACAAAACCTACTGCTGCTGCTGCTTTTTACTTAACAAAAAAGGACAGCAGCAGCAACAACAATTACATCAACAGCAACAACAAAAATAATAACTTATACTTAAACTATTACTACAACTACTACGTCTTCTCCTACTACTATCAATACAACAACTGCTTCATGTAATACTTTAAATTCAACTACTGCAGCTGCTTTGTAAAACTATCCTGACCGCGGTCTTGATGTTTCTATTTCAATTAAAAGTAATTGATATATCTAATAATTTCATTATATTATTTTAATGTTAGAGGGGTTGGCATGAATTGTATTTGTATTTACATACTATTAATTCTGTATATTGAAATATCAATTATAATTTTACTGTTTTGTAAGATTGTTTTGTAAACAAATACATGTAATTTGTTTAATTTATCCACAGTTCGAAAGAATATCAAAGCGTTTTACCTAAGTCATATTAATCTTTTCAATTAACATTTTAGTAGTAAGCTAACAAAGTCATTTATAGAATATACCTATAGGCCAAATTTTAACCATACACTTATCAAATCAGAATTTTGCGAATTAGGTGCAATTTAATTTTTTCAAATCAGAAACACAAAATTGCACGAAAACAACCATATTATACTTTTTAACGTTATTAATGTTAAGTTTGAAATGTGTTATCGTTTGGTGACTAAAAACTGCTAAATCGTGTTAATATCAAATTGACAAAGTTACATTTTTGAATATAGAAAGAACATATTTGCAAGTAACCATGATGAACTTGTCCGGAGTTTATAATGGTTAATTTTGATGAACTCTTGAACCGTTAAATCTTTCCACGAAAACCAGAAAATCGAAGAAAAGAACCCATAGACTTATCGTTGAATAGCACCCACATTAGAACTCGACTAGCTAACTTTTTTTGGATTTTATCGTATTTGCTTGAACATTAATTTTAAGTCGTTTCTATGCTGTGATAATAATAAGGATTGATATATGAAATCAAGAAAGCCCATAATGACAAAAGTAATTGATTTGATGATTTAAAATGTAAAACATTAAGAAATGAGAGAAAAAAAATGAAAATCAGTTAAAATTATCAGTTATATGTGAATAATATATCATCCTCTTTTATGCGTATATTATAGAAGTGCATATTATATATTGTGGTATTATTTAATTTCGCAGTGCTTTATTTTCGACGCCGACGACAAATTTACGCTGAAATAAATTCGTTTCGCGTAGTAGTATTATCCACATAGTACATGAATAAGATATTATGTGTTAATATTCGCTGCTATTTTTTGCGCACAATTCCAAGCGCGAAATACGCGACTTTTAAACCCACGCGAAGAACAATGAAAATATTCAGTGTCGTACAAAATGTGTTACTCGGCTCTAGACAAATTATAATTTACATTAAAAATCGCAGCTGGAACTTAAACTTTATAACGAAAGATTAAAGTAGTGTAATATGCAAAAAACGAGCGGCCACAAATAAAAGACACAGCTTCCCTACACATCATTCAACATTATTTTGGTAAGTGTATAAAGATTAACTGATAGGAGCAGTTTATAGTACCATGCAGTACATGATCAGAAAGACCCGCGCTAGGCAAAGATACATGAAGTACTTTCAACTAATAAAAATCTGTTTTAATTAGTTTTATGTTGTAAAATTGTTTTAGGGTTTGCAAAATGGAGTGACAGTACAAACAAAATGAGAAAAGGCAAAGCTGAACCAACATCAGTTCATGTCGTCATGAATCAAGGTATTATATCGCTTTTTTATGTTTTTGTAAACTTGACAAATAATACCATATGTATCTTATTAAATGAAAAGACCATTCGGCTTACTTTACCATGTACAGCTGCGGAGAGACGAACAACATGTCCAGTACATAATTATGATAGTATTGATGTGAATCTTATTTTGATGAAATGTTAACAATAATAACGAAGTAAAACAGTAATTTCAAAACGACATGCGCTTACCATGTACATTAAACAATGTTTTATAAATTTGTTTCTTGATTGATTGATGCAATTAACTTCTGTTCTGGAATCTCGTTTAGTAGGTTTCCTCGAAGGGAACTATAGGTTAAGCTCCCCGTGTGTCTCCACGTCCGCAACAAATCCTGCATTAATTAGTAATACGTAACAAATTGCGTCTTCACCGTTATTAAATGATATAAAATCGCTCCAAATGATTCACGATGAATGTTTGATAAATATCAAAATGAATCCACTTTGTTACCGAACAGAACAGAATAAATGTAAATCGTTCTCTACAGAGGCATTTATTCAACTATTTCGAGTCAGGTTTTAACTAGTATATTGTTCCATGCGATCTTGGCTAAAAAACCATTTTGATAGTATATGTTATATATTTCCTCAAATATTATAAAGATAACACATTGCAGCGAGTTAAATGATTAACTTTTTTTTCAGGTTGATTGTCGGGCATACCCACCGGGATGTAGAGATTCTGGTTTTAATAAAACGGAAGATATTCTACGTGGAAGTGACGCTGGTACTTCTTAAATTGCTGCGCGAATAACATCAGCAAAACAACTCAGAGGTCAAAAGGACATAAAGAAAACAACCAATAAACGAATACAAAATGAACTTACGACAGACATTGTAAAAGATTACAGTGTGCTAGGGGCAATTTTATTGGAACTTTACACCCTAATATTATATTACCATCGTTACTTAAATTAAATTTAGAAGTTTAAGAACGTCATCGTTAAACTGGTGGAATAGATACTTGACATAATATTACAAGAAATGTAACAGTTTTCTTAAGTGGAAGAACGAATGGAAGAATGAATATAATTGCATAGGTCTACTTGAAGAAATGTAATAAGCTGAGGGTACAATGAAGCTGGGTTTGTACTGCTTAAAAGTTAGTTCGATTCTCGCATGATGGGTTTGTGCAGAATATGTCATGCTCATAAATATTGTTTGACTCTTAATTATTAATAAGGACTAGTTTCATGAACATATATTGAGCAAATACTAATTGAGTGACAATTAATATTTTGTTCTGTATTTATTTATTATTAAAATGTCTTTTGGGAATGTTATAGGAATGACATGATTCTGTAAAACGCATGGCTTTAAGTCTACTTAAAGAAGTTTTAGAAGCGTAATCTTTATTTATGGAAAAATAGTTTAAGTAAACAAGTATGATCATACAAATGTATATTTTACATACTTGTATTCTTGTAGTTCTTCAAATTAATGAACCATTAAAATTAGATAAATGATGTAGATTTCTTAGATTTATTTATTTTAATGTTTTTTTTTAATTATTTGATACTTTTACTAACAAATAAGCAATAAGCGCCATATTTTATATCATGTCCGTGAATGATATGTTTGCACCTACAATTTTACCAAGATGTTTTCAGCTATGCTTGCTAAGTTATGCAATAACTTGTTTCAACCTATCTGTTTCATGACTAAACACAAAGGCTATATGTTTATGTTAGACCTTAACTCTCATCGACAATTATTGAACGTAAAGCTAAGCAAATACATTGTTATGCTCATAGTTTATGTTTGAACGACCAAAATTGTTCAACTTTTATTGATCTTACGACGTTGCTCCATAATTTATATTAATTTTATATTTTTAATTGAAATGTTTGCTGAAAAAAGGTTCTGCACCAACATTTCGGTAAAGTTTCCAGCTGAAATGTCAGCTGGAAAGTGCAATAAACTTTTTGCACCAGCTTGTATTTCGATAAATTTTCTGGCAGAAATTTCTGCTGGAAAGTTCAAAGCATGTTCTCCACCATCATTTGTTTCGGTAAAATTTCCAGCAGAAATTTCTGCTAGAAATATAAAGTTTAGAAGATATTGCAATTTGAACAGATACTACTGCTACATAAGTTGAAATTGTAGAAAATTCCTAGTAATCGCGGCAAAGTTTAAAAGACTGTTAACTATTTATATTTCTAGCAGAAATTTCAGCTGGTAAAAGACCTAAAGTCATGCTGGTGAAGAAAGTTTCTTGAGTTTTCTAGCAGAAATTTCAGCTGGAAATAGTCTCCAACAAAACTGATCTCAAAAGGGAAAAAAAGATTTTCCCTTTTTGTTTTGGACTGCAATAAATAGTATTGGATTTGTTTAAGAAAACAATCAAATAAGATTAAAAAGACATTAGATAATTGATTTCTAGACAAAACAGTTCTTTCCACAACCCCTCTTGACGTAGGGAAGAAACGAAACTAGCATACATTGTAAACATATATACTTAAGGACTTTGAAAACGCACCCTTGGGATAAGTGTATATAAACATAGAAGACGCCTTTTATATCAAACATATTATATAGCTGTGTAAAGTACAACTCATTGCCGTCATTTTGATACCAAAATATTTAAAATTGGTTCATTGATAATAAAAATATCGCGTGTTCAAGACAGTAACCCTGAAATCAAAAGTAACACTTTAGCCAATACAAGCGTTCATTTTCAATGATATGCCTTTAATTGTAATGCAAGCTCTATAGGCGTGAAGTGTTACTTTTGATTTTAGGGTTACTGTCTTTAACTCGCAATATCTTTTGTATAAATAGACCAATCTTAAATATTTTACTATCAAACTGACGGCAATGAATTGTACTTTACAAAGGTATGTGAAACATTTCATTTCAAAAGCCTTTTCCAAGTTAAAATACACTTATCCCAAGGGTGCGTTTTCAAAGTCCTTAAGTATACAATGAATGACCAATTAGAACTTTTGTTGAGTGTATATGTTGAACGTAAAATACACTACAAAAACACCAAAGCGTTCACCTCTTAAAATATTTGCCAGTACCACGCTCATGGTAAAAGATTTCATGAAATGCAAATGTATTTCTGAAGTTGAAATACGGTTTTATCTTGATGACATGGCGCCCAGCTGCATGTAAGAGAGGACCGTCCTCGCATAAAGGTGACACTGATGAACCTAACGTTGAAACACGGATCTTTTTCTCAACATGGAAAGGAATGACAATCTATTTTGCCAGAAAAATCACACATCGGACGCTATCTGCCGCTCTAGAATACACTCTCTGGAAATCAGACTTAGACTAAAACTGGTGTAGTCAAGCTTGCTAAGAAAATACAATATTAGCTTATCCTCAAAGCCCCAGCTCTAAACTTAAGTAAGAATATATTATTGAAAAATCATATTTATTCATATAGACTCCAATATATAAACTCTCTAACAGAACACAAAAGGTCCGATCGAATTATTTCTTATAGACGGGATTTTCATTGATAATGTTAAATTATATTTAACGAACTTTTTAGAAGCTAAATATAATGGAGCTATATTTAGCATCTATTTTTGACAAAGCGACCACTTCATGCGCGATCTCGATTTCTGTGACGTTTCGGAAATCCTACTTTCGCTTTTAGTCGCGGGGACCAAATTAGTTTAAAATTTAGTAAATTAAAAAATTATTTTATTAGCCCGAACTAATGCTGCAAATTTGTGCCTATAGTTCTCTGAATCTGCCATATACTACAGACCCTCTTAACAGAGTATTACGTGGAGAAATAGTTCCAAATACATGTAATATTTCATACAAGAGCGGGTTATATTGAAGTAATGCCGCTTTAATCTATAAAATGTGTCATGAACATTAAATCTAATTTTTTGCGTTTCCCTTTTTCCGAGAGGATTTGCGAAACAAGGGTCCCATTTTTCCGCGAATCTGTGATGAAAAATGACTTCGCCTATAAACGAAATTGCTGATGAAAAGGTTGTGTTGTAACCTGTAATCGAAATTTGTAGATAAGACAGAATTGTTTTGTTTTCTGTAAAAAATATTTATGTTTATACAACTTCGCCAGTTTCATTTTTTTTCTACAAACTTTGGAATTTTATTGCTTATGACGGCAGAGTTGATGTATAGCCATAATTTTGTACGTTAAATTCACTTTTGACTGAGTTATATCCCTTCTTCACTTAGTCAATATGTAGCCGATATCCATTGATATATTATTTCATTTTGAAAGCCCGTATTGCATTGACATCGTTTGTAGTTATGCGGGAGATGTCACGCGTTTAAAATGTATTATTGAATGCAAACCCATGCCACCGTCGTGCAACCAAACACTATGGAACGTTTGAAAACTGAAGACCCCGACAGTGTCATTGAAATGCTCAAAACTGGTGCAACTTTACGATGGTTAGTTAACAAACATGGTGTTATTTGTAAATGGAAAATATATCTCATTCTTAAATGTTGTTTAAGTTAAAAATACCATTATTTCAAAGATGAAAAAATGATCAGAACTGGCGGTAATTTACTTAATAATTGCTTTCCATGTAGAAATATTTTTAATATTGTATTAATATAAAATATCTATGATTCGAAGATGAGAAAATGATCAAAACTAATGGCTTACTTAATAGTTATTCACCTGAGATAGGCTTTCCGTGTAAAACTGAGATAAAGTGTTATTTTTAGTCGCATTAACCATGTTAATGTACTTTCGTACGATATTTATACGCCTTCATTTTAATTACAAATTATTTTGGATATTTCAATCGAATGGCTTAGAAAATCAACATTTATTAAGTGTGCATTAAGTCTGCACTTAGAACTTTTGATTATTATAAGTTTGTTTGTATTTGCTGGATTTTTTGAAGGGTCGATGTTGCAAAAGTTGTTTCGAGATATCTAACAACGTTTTTGATCTATATAAGCTTTGTTATTAAAACACAGAAAGTCTTGTAGTTGTACATACATTACAGTTTCAAATGATATTGCCTCTACCTGGGAGCGAACCCGCACCGTCACGGCGATAGCGCCTAGCAGAATGCCGATAACGCAACCAATTGAGCTAACCGGGAGAACCCTAAAAAGGTTGATCGGATAGCCCTGATATACGTCACCATTACTACATGAAATCGTTAAGGTTTTTTTACGGATAACAGTAATGACTATATGTACGGGGAGATTTTTTACAGCCGTCGCACTGCATAATTATATTGCCTCTATCCGGGAGCGAAGTGAAATACTACATGTAATTTAATGAAAAATGTACTCAAAACGTAACCTTACTTTTATGTTAAGAATAAAAATACCCACTTGTTACTTTGAACTTCAAGACAAAACATTTTTTAAGATATGGGGATTCGATCTATCAATAGAACGTTTAGAAACAGAGAACTGAAACTACATTGCTTACCCTTATCAGCAAATCTTGGCCTCCAACACGGATTTATCGTTTTAAATGCTTACTTTTATGACATTTACTTTGTATCAGGAAGTTGGATCTGATTAATTTTAAACGTGAAATTGTGAACTTCAATATAATTGTATTGGCTAAATTAATAAAATTTTGATACTGCTTAGAAACTGGATAAATCTTTGTAGTAATGCAAACGGTAGGGTGGAATAATCTCTTTATTGATAGTTATAACTTTGGATACAACCATAACTAACTTAAAATACTTATAAAATATAGAAATTAATTAAGTATAAAAATTGTTATAATTTCATAGTTTATCATTGAATTAAAATTAATTGGATATATTTTATAGTTTGCATATCAGAAAATTCGCCATGAAATGAATAGCTGGGCATATGTCTGTATGTGATCACGATTTCTTTGCAATTCTCTATTAATTAAATATTTTTACGATTTTTAATACATGTTATCTAGCAAAATCAATGAAAAAGCGTTATTCATAAAACTTAAAAACGTTACCAGCATGATATTCTACAGCGCTATGCATATTCGGCGAAACAATCTATCCATAACATTATAAATCTTTGCCTGCTGGCTACGTGTGTTTTAAATCTGGCTATTCTTGAAAAGCATTTTAAGGTTTCATTCCTTCTCTTAATGTTGCAATGGGTGTATGCAACTTAACAAAATTGGAGTTTAGCTCAAAAAGGGTCATATAAATTGCGTTCGTTCTATTTATCATGATATGCTTTCGGTAAATAAGCTAGTTTCAAATAATAAATAACATCAATCAAGACACCAACACGTTTCAAGATAGTTTGAAATAGTTTATGTCTGATAACATTTCATCATTGTTTGTTTAACCTCGAAAAGGCTTGTTATTTTGAATTGATGTAATTTATGTTATAAGGTGACACAAATGTCGGCAATGTCTGAAGATATGTTACTCAAAGTTTGCTAAGCACCAAGTTAACCACACATCATTATGAAGTCTGCATTATGCATATTTACATGCGAAACGTTAAGTGGTGTATCGCAAAGGTCCCAAGAGAACAAATCGTAACCATGTATTCGTAGTGTTAAATTCACGCTGCATACATGTATCCATCATTTTTAGGGTACTCGGTCTTAACTTTCACTTGAAAAAATGAACGTTAATGGCTGATTTTTAGCAAATTCGAAGATAGAACGGTTGGAGACATCGATAGTTGTTTTGGCCATTTTTTTCACAATTAATAATCTACAACTTTAATGCAATCTCATTTTTCAATTCCAAATAAATCCCCAAAATACGTTACAATTGTTAAAACATGGGTCTACACTGTTTTATTAATCACTGATCATGTTCATTAAAAGACATGAAACTAAAAACCGCTCAACAGCAAAAGATATGACAGTTGTAAAAAAGATTCTATTTTCTAAGCTAACTTTGAGTTGTATAGGTTGCACGAACATCCTCGTGTAAATCTGTATGTAAATCATGCGATTTCAACACATACAATTTTAAATACTGTAACAATTGTCTGTTACCAGGAACTTTTGGCAAGGATCTATTGCCTAACCCACTTAAAGCACATTGAGGAAGTAAGTAATTCCGTAAATAAATGCTAAAATAAATAAAATCAAATACTGTAAAGTGAAAACACGTATTTATGCTCCAAGCACAATTATCTGTTTGACTTACAGAAAATACGGAGTTTATCAAATTTAAAGTTTTAAATAGATGAAGGGGATAATTTAAATCCAGTGGACACGATAAAATGGAATATATTGCAATTAATAGGACATATTTTTATCTCTGTTCATAACAACAAATCTCTTTTTTTCAATTTGCCTACTGCTTGATCGAATGCAATTATTTAAAAAGATTCACCCACACAAATGATATTTTTCCAAAATAGTGAGAAAAATACATGAAGGACATTTGCATTTAACGGAGTTTTACTTCCCTCATCTAAAATGTTATTTATATAATTAATATGATTATGTTTTTCAGATCATGGCCGGCTTTCACATAACAATTGATCTAGAATCCATAGCAATTCTCATAGTGAAAGTGAGAGAGCGGATGTCAAACGACACTGGATATCAAATAGCAACTGCCAAATCAACCGAGAAACTGGGTGGTTATGCAATAACCGGCGAATCAACTGAAACATCGGTTGGCTATGAATTGGCAGCCAAATCAACTGAGACAATGGGAGGCTATACATTAACTTCCAAATTAACTGAGATACGGGGTTGCTTTTCATCACCTGCCAAATCAACTGAGACACCGGGTGGCTATGCATCGCCTGCCAAATCAACTGAGCCATCGGGTGGCTATACATTGCCTGCCAAATCAACTAAGGCACCGGCCGGCTATACATTGAGTGCCAAATCAACTGAGAAAACCGGTGGCTATGCATCAACTACAAAATCAGCTGAGACACCGGGTGTCTTTACATGGCCTGCCAAATCAACTAAGACACCGGCCGGCTATACATCGAGTGCCAAATTAACTGAAACACCGGCCGGCTATACATCGAGTGCCAAATCAACTGAGACACCGGGAGGATATTCATCAACTGCCAAATCAACTAAGACACCGGCCGGCTTTACATCGAGTGCCAAATCAACAGAGGCAACCAGTGGCTATGCATCAACTGCAAAATCAACAGAAACACAGGAGGGCTATGCATCGATCTCCAAATCAACGGTAGGCTATGCATCAACTGCTAAATCAACAGAGACACTGGGTGGCTATGCATCAACAGCCAAATCAAGTGAGACTACCTCTAGTCTTCTCATATCAACTATTGTGCTAGGCACTCTGTGTGGTTGTACCATTACGGCTCTTACTGTTATAATCATTTTGTATTGGAAACGCAGACTTGTTAAAAAAGACACATCCGATTCTGTGAATCGAAACATCGAACAGGCAAGTGTGGCCTTACCTACATGTTCCGGTGTTACCGATGAACACATTTACAGTTCACTTGTTATTTGACCTACCATAACAGTTTTAGGCAGACGCTTGACTTAAGGTTGCTTTTGTACAGTCAGAAGAGGAAATATTTGCCTGTTAACTAATAGTAGAAGACACTTGAACAATCATATATTAAAGCTATCTAAAATATTACGAGACCTTTTGAATATCTGAGAGCTGCCATTTTGTTAAAGTAAGTCAGCTAAGGTTGATGTTTCTGATAAAAAAAGAATATCAGGTTAGGCCTAAAATAAAATATTTTTTGTTTACCCATCCACGACCGACACGAAAAAATCGACGCGACCCGAAAATGTTATGGCCGAAACCTCAATGCTATTTTTTTTTATTTGGTACGAAAAACCTGGAGACTAAAATGCATTTTTTCGAATCATTTTGAGTACGAAAACGATCTCAAGTAAGTATTAGAGCAATCGGTAGTTATCAGACGTTTGGCGATTAATCATACCTCGCGAAAGTGGTCGGATCATCGTTAAGGTCCAACAGATTTTGCTTCAGTCCGTTAAAATGTCGCATCTTCTCGGTATTTTTGTCTGGCGACTTTAAAACTCCGGTTACTTCCTTTCAGTCACAGTAAAATGATTGTATCCCTGTCATCGTGTACTTGCTGGTTTTACTCCAGGTGCTCTGTTGTCGGTAAGATCATTGAGTACCCGCCCTTTGGCTTTGGAATGATATTAGCTTCTTATGTTTTATATGTTAGTGTGCTTTAGCATGCAACATTGTTGAGCCGATGGGTGGGTTGGAGTTATTTCACCAAGACAACTTGTACTTCTTTGTGATACGAGAACCTGATTGGGCAAGTGTGAGGTTTGTTCACCCTTGAACCTTGTTTAAACCCCTAGAGGCAATTTGTTTTGCCACTGACAGTTCCAAGGCGGTAACCCCAAGGATTCTCACTTTCGTTAATTGTTTGTGGCGTCCTTTTCGAAACTGATTATTTTAATACCATGCTCTCTTTTCCTCTCTACTTTTTAGCTCGACTATTCGAAGAATAGGGGAGCTATCCTACTCGCCCCGGTGTCGGCGTCGGCGTCTCCGTCCGTTTAACAAAATATGCACTTTGGTCCATAACTTGAAAACTACTTATGATATCAACTTGAAACTTGGCATATATATTCATCATCCAATTCTACATCATTACCAACAAGACCCATAACTCTGCTACAAATAATTTTCAAGTTATGCCTCTTTTTCACTTACATTTTGCGTTAAGGAAAATATGCACTTTGGTCCATAACTTATACGTAAACTACTTGAGATATCAACTTGAAACTTGGAATATATATTCACAATCAAATTCTTCATCATTACCAACAAGACCCATAACTCTGCTGTCAATATATTTCAAGTTATGCCTTTTTGTCTTATATTTTGTGTTAAGCAAAATATGCATTTTGCCCATAACTTTAAAACTACTTGAGATATTGCCTTGAAACTTGAAATATATTTTCACCACCAAAATCTACATCATAACCAACAAGACCCATAACCCTGCTTCCAATATTTTTCAAATTATGCCCCTTTTTCACTTACATTTAGTGTTAAAAATTTTACGCTTGGCCCTTAACTTCGTTTTGAATGGAGGGATTTCAAAATAACTTTGCACAAATGTTCACCATGACAAGGCGGTGTGTCGCGTACAATACCCATGCCTGTAGGTCCAAGGTCAATGTCACTGTTACTAAAAATATAAATTTTTTTTGCAAAATCGTGTCCGCTCTGTAACTTTGTTATTTCTTATTGGATTTTTAAATAACTTGGTATAATTGTTCACCGTATCAAGACGGTGTGTCAAGTACATGCCCATGCCTGTAGGTCGAAGGTCAAGGTCACTGTTACTAAAAATAGAATTTTCTTGTCCGGGCTGTTACTTTGTTATGAATGGAGGGATTTCAAAATAACTTGGCACAAATGTTCACCGTGACAAGGCGGTGTGTCTGCACAATACTCATGCCTGTAGATCCAAGGTCAAGGTCACTGTTACTAAAAATAGATTTTTCTTGTCCAGGCAGTAAGTTCGTTATGAATGGAGGTATTTCAAAATAACTTGACACAAATGTTCACCATGACAAGGCGGTGTGTCACGTACCATGCCCATGCCTGTAGGTCAAAGGTCAAGGTCACTGTAACTAAAAATAGAATTTTCTTGTCCGGGCTTTAACTTTGTTTTTAATGGAGGGTTTTCAAAATAACTTGGCACAGATGTTCACCATGACAAGGCGGTGTGTTGCGTACATTACCCATGCCTGTAAGTCCACGGTCAAGGTCACAGTTTCTAAAAACTTGAATTTACTTGTTCAGGCTATAACTTCTTAATGAATGAAGGGATTTCAAAATAACTTGGCACAAATATTCACTATGACATTGCATTGCATTACCACCAACTTCTTCCAGACATTTCCGTAATGAGAAGACAACAGTGCCACAAATACAAATAATTAACTTGATCTTCAAGTTTATGCATATTCTTATAATTACTCGAACATCACTGTCTTTTAAATGCTATTATTCCTATCATTTCACTTGAGTGTCTGAAAATGATGCATAGCGGGGGCATCTGTGTCCTATGGACACATTTCTAGTTTCACTTATATTTTCACTTAAGTGCAATTCATCGATAACTTTGCACAAAATACTTAAGGTATCAACTTCAAACTTCCATTATATTTTCATTTCAGTTTTTTCTGTAACATTACTGAAGTGATTGATATTTGAATAAAAGTCAATGTCTCTCATAAAAAAAATTACTAACATGTTTTCTAACAAATTCAGAAATATTTCATAGTTATTCCCCTATTCAGTTTAATATTTATGGTACATTAAGGAATTATTTCTGTTATTTGAAATGAATTTCTTCCTTACCATTCACTTGTTAATATTTTTCCTGATTTCACATCAACATATGGCCATAGTTTTTATTGTTTTAATATTCAAATTGCATTTGTTTCAAATGATTCGAATAGTCGAGCATGCTGTCTCCTCTGACAGCTCGTGTTGGCTGTGTGGGGAGGCTGTGTATGCTGGATGTGGCCATTGCTGATATCCATAATTCATTTTTGTGATTGGTTGCCTGATTCCTATTGTTTAATCGCGAATTCGATATCATCATCTAACGGCCATGAAATGAATCAAATGACTGGAGGTACTGATGGTCGGCCATCAAAACACAATTGAAAAGCAATGGATTTTTGGGTTTAATTAAGTTGGACAAGAAATAAACTTTCGCCTCAAGAACGGGGAACAATTTACTTTATGCCCTCCGAGACATAGATCTTCGACCCCAAAAACAATTAATGTCCAATTAACAAGTCAAGACAAATACTGTTATCAAGTTTGCAGACGCGGTGACATGGAAAGCGAACCTGGTGGTAGGACAATATGTCTAAAGACAATTAGAATATGATTGGACTTGTAGACGATATTATGAAATTGACCAATCAAAATTAAGTGAAGGATATCATACTTCATAGGTCAAATGGTCAACAGTGAAACAAAGCTGGTCAAAGTTCTCAAACACTACGCTTTATTTAAAGGTATTACTCCTTTCGTCCTTGCATTTAGACAGACTTTTTAATTTTTCATTTTATCAATTAGAGTGCAATGACGAATGGAATATTACCTTAATGGCGTGAATATTTTTGTAAAGTTTGGAAGAATCCTGTGAGCAGTTGTTTGCAAGTGCAGTATCATTAGACAGCACCTAAAATTCTGAGTTGAGATATGGTGACACCAATGACAGAAAAAAGTAGCTAAGCTTGTCATAATCTTTGAATATTCAAACTTGAAATCGACAAACAGAATTGGGTCACATGATTTAAAATAATACTACAAGTGACACAATGGTTTTTTTTCAATGGTTCTATTATTCAGCAAATAATGTTCAAACACACAATTACACTGATGCTTTTTTGTCAACTGATGTTTTTTTCAATGAGGTGCACATTAAAACGTTTTGGTTATATTTTATGTAACTTGTCTCCATTTCACATCCACTATTTGTATCGACATTTGTGATTTTTTATTCTTGTCCATTACAAAAGCAGCATGCTCCATTGCAGGAATTAGTGGCAATCTAAAGGCTGTATGCTCCCTCAGACAGTCATAGAAAGAATTGTCAAACTGGTCTCCTCACAGCATTCCATGTGAAGCTGTTATTCTGAAATATTAATTTCAACAAATAACCTATTTATATTGAAGTTGTAATGATCTTAGCTGAATTGTCTTTGTTTTCCTTAAATTAAGGGTAATTTTGGTTATTAATTGCCAGAATCCACCAAAATGTTACACTAGATGGGTGTTCACTTGTGTCACCTTGGGAACTAGATCAGGTTAACAAGAGGGCCATGATGGCCCTATATCGCTCACCTGACTACAAAAGTACTCTCAGCTTGAGGTTTCAGACAAGAAGATTTTTAAAGTTTTTCCTATACAAGTCTATGTAAAATGTCTATGGGCCAATTTTGACCCCAGGGAAATCATTTGAACAATCTTTGTAGAGTTCCACTAGAGGATGCTAAATGCCAAATATCTAAGCTCTAGGCCTTGTGGTTTCAGACAAGAAGATTTTTAAAGTTTTTCCTATACAAGTCTATATAAAATGAAGTGACCCCTGGGGCGGGGCCAATTTACACCCCTGGGAAATAATTTGAACAATCTTTGTAGAGTTCCATTAGAGGATGCTAAATGCCAAAAATCTAAGCTCTAGGCCTTGTGGTTTCAGACAAGAGGTTTTTTAAAGTTTTTCCTATTTTAGTATATAAGTCTATGTAAAATGAAGTGACCCCTGGGGCGGGGCCAACTTTGACCCCAGGGAAATCATTTGAACAATCTTTGTAGAGTTCCACTAGAGGGTGCTAAGTGCCAAATATCTAAGGTCTAGGCCTTGTGGTTTCAGACAAGAAGATTTTTAAAGTTTTTCCTATATAAGTCTATGCAAAATGAAGTGACCCCTAGGGCAGGGCCAACTTTGACCCCAGGGAAATCATTTGAACAATCTTTGTAGAGTTCCACTAGAGGATGCTAAATGCCAAATATCTAAGCTCTAGGCCTTGTGGTTTCAGACAAGAAGATTTTTAAAGTTTTTCCTATATAAGTCTATGTAGAATGAAGTGACCCCTGGGGCAGGGCCAATTTTGACCCCAGGGAAATAATTTGAACAAACTTTGTAGAGTTCCACTAGAGGATGCTAAATGCCAATATCTAAGCTCTAGGCCTTGTGGTTTCAGACAAGAAGATTTTTAAAGTTTTTCCTTTCGGTTGCCATGGCAACCAGAGTTCTGCATGGAATTGTTTTTTTAACAACTTTGGAAGAGCTTCATGCAAGGAACATTCCTGCCAAGTTTCAGCAAGATTGGCCCAGGAGTTCAGGAGAAGAAGTCGTTTGAAGAAAAGTTGACGACACACGGACGGACGACGGACGACGGACATCAGGCGATCACAAAAGCTCACCATGAGCACTTCGTGCTCAGGTGAGCTAAAAATGCAAGAACAAGAAAGGGAATAACCCCATCTTGACATAAAGAACTTGGAGTCATGATGAGTGTGTTGTCATGAGAAATATAATTTTAAAGTTTGATGTAGAAATATTAAGAAAAGGCAAAGTTATAGTCAACATTAAGTTTTTCTGTTAAAATAAAAGTACAAAATGGGATTAACTCCATCAAATGTGACCTTGACCTGAAAATTAACATCAGCTCAAGCATGTTGTCACAAACAATATAATTTGAAAATTTCATGAAGAAATATTAAGAAATGGCAAAGTTATAACCAACATTATGTTTTTGGGACAGATGGACAGACAGACAAAGCGATCCCTATGTATTGCCTTTTCTTTGAAAGGGCGACACAAAAATGAACCTTTAGATTCAGCAGCTAGTGGACACCTGGAAAACAATAGATCAGTATCGGCAAGAACATCTTTGGTGTCTGATCTGGATCTGATTGGAATCTACACTGTTTGCATATTTGTAAGAAATAGCCTCATGAAGCTTATTATGAACCGTGTAGATCCTGTTAAGACTGCACAGATATGCCTGCTGATCTGAATATACACTGGTCACTCATGTCATGTATTCATGGAAGAAAGGGCCTGGCAAAAACAACATAGTAACTTTTATATAGGATGATTAATTTTCTTGTGAACTGAGGTCTCACAAGTCAACACATACATACAAACACAATTTTATGTTTTCTTGTTACAAGATACAAAAATACAAATACCAACATATACAGATAGATATAGTGTGTCTCTATCATACATTCATGCAACTTTAATAAATGAAAATAAAAAATGCAAACCATGTCGTCATTTTCTACAGTAACATTCATATTCTGCTCCCTAATGTTCTACCAATTCTGCAGACATTTCAAGTCCACATCTTTCACAAGACTGACGATACACATGGCTGAAAATAAATGTTGTATTTTAAATTATAACAAATAACCCAAATCAATTTCACTGTACTTTTTGTTGCTTATGAAGTTGTCCATAAATTGATGTTGCAGGTTAACAGTTAACAGATTACACTGTTGTCATAATTCATTTTAAGGTAAATTTTTTTCATAAATATCACACAAAAGAGGTTTTTCTGGTGTAAGCTTCATGCCATCTTCAATTCCTATAGGCTCATACACAATTTATCCCATTTAACCTTTTCCTCCATGTATATGCCTTTATGGCATAGGTGATCAGTGTAGATCTAGATCAGCCGACACATCCATACTGCCTGATTAGGATCTAAACCGTTAGCTTTTTTTATTCAATAGGTTATTTCTGACCGCAATGTGACCAGTGCAGATCCAGATCAGATCTGCTATCTGATCTGGATCTCTACACTGGTTGCAAAGGCATGAAAATGTGTATATATGTAGTAAAGGGTTAATTATTACAAAAAACACACCTGCATTTTGATACTTCATTTCACTCGTTGGATACACCTTTTACATGAGCAACTATTGTAGATCTAGGTGCTGACACATCTCCTTCCAGTTAATTAGAGCTTTAAATGTATCTAATGAACAGAGTAGATACAGATCAGACCACAAAATGTCTGATGTGCAAGCTGGTCTGGAGCTACATTTGTGCTATCTCTATCTGATGTGGATTTACACTGGTTGCCCATGTTGTAAAATGGCGTGTAAATGGAGTAAAGGGTCAAGTTATTAACCATGAAAGTGGAAACAGCATTGGATTTTTGAGACACATTCATATGAGATTACCCAACTTAATAAACGAATAAGCAACCACAAGAACCCATCGTGTTAGTTCTAGGTGGCCCACAGATGAATATTATTATATATAATGTTAATAATCAAGTGAATTCAAGTTGACCTTGTTATTGAGTCAAGGGTAGTCATATATGCCTGAGGCAGAAGGCCGAGGGTAAATATGACAGCCCGAGGCCCAATAACATGGTCAAATTCATATGAAGACTAAACTGGGCCAATACAGGTGTTCTGGACCAATATGAGAATTGCTGGGCCATTATAAAATACTTAAGTATTGATGTGGTGTACCATGTAGTGTCTGCCAGGAAAATGGCATGTTCAGGTCAGGTGATTACATGCCTCGAGATTTTGCTACACTGCTGTCATGTAAAAAAAGGGCAAAGTATGCAATGCCTGTACTGTATATTAATACAGGGCTCTCACTAGAGAGAGACTTGAAGGAATTAGTCTCATCAAAAGTGACCAGACTTCTCTCTTCGTTGAGCTTTGTGAGAAGTCATTTTTTATTTAAGATATAGGGAAAGAAAGCTGTTGACTGCAAACTTCTCCATGATGCAGCAAATTATGACAAAACTTCTCCCTGATTTGCAAGTCTGGTGAGAGCCCTGTTAATAGTCAATTAATAAAATTTAATATACCATTAGCCTTCTTCCTCTCCTCTTCCAATTTCATGTTTTTTGAACCAGAGATGGCACATTTCTTTCATTTGATTTTATCACTGAAATTATAACAAACACAAAGTTGCAAGGGTGCAAGTTGAAAATTCTGAAAAACCTGAAATCCTGAAAATTTATTTAGGGAAAATGAAGAAAATCAATCATTTTTAGACACACAAAAACCTGATTTTCAGGCAAACGCACCCATGAAATTATAACAATTATTTTGATCTTTGCTCAAATTACAAATATTCTTTATAATAACTTATTTTATTTTTTAAGTGAGTGATCATAACAATGTTTACTTTCATTTTGTACTTTGCTAGAATGGTCTTTCTTCAGATTGTTTCTATTCTGAATTGGAATCCATTCAGTCTGAGGTGTGAGGTGTATCTACAAAAAGTCACGCAAAATCTCTTGGACTGTGAAAAATGTTTTTCCTTTAGTTGCTGTGAAAAAGAGTGCTGTCATTTGTTTTGTAGTTAATATGCCTGTTCCAACAGCCATTCAAGAAAATTTCATAAAGTTATATTGATTAACTGTTGATTAACTGGATTAAGTATACATATTGTTTCATCACTGCCAGAGAAGTTATTATGTGTTTCCTTCTTTTGAAAAAATAAAATATGGATCTAGGCATGTCACTTTAAAATTAACCAGAAAGTATCAGACTGCAAAAAGTCAAAAATGTGTTGACTGCTCTTATGAACTGGTCAAATTGGGTTGTCACTAAAATTGACAAAGTGGGTTCCTTTCCAAATAACTACCGGTAATTTATTTTACATTGCTGATCAGAATTCAAGTCTAGGTAAAAATCATAGAATGAAATAGACATAAAATTACTGTCTGAAGTATTTTTGGTTTATTTTACCTAAACACAATTTGTAATGGAAAGCTTATGAATACTTGTTTCATCAAAATTATTGAACTGAAACACTGTGTAAACCTAGGTTCACTTCAATACTTAATACTGGTGTAACATCAAAAGGGAGATAATATATTCATTTTTATAATTTGGCACATGTTTGTAGTGAACAAAATTTATATCTTTGGTTTTCATTTCATAATTTATTGTTACTTTGTAAGGCAATTCTACTATTAACAAGACTTAATTTAACACTATGAAACTAATTTGAGTTATTTATCAAATTACAGGAACCTGAATTTCCATCAGAAAAAAATCCGGATAGGAAAAAATATTACATTTTCCCAATGCAACGGATTTGTACCCCACCCATTAACATGTTACAAGAATTTACCAGTTGCAATGTTGACAGCGTTATCGCAGCTCAAGCATTACAAAGAAACTAAAATATACTTTTTACAATACATGTAATTACATCTTCTAAACAGTCATTCTCAATCTGGATTTAACTCAAACATTGTTTTCTACCTTCACTTATGTTGTCCACTTCATTGCATGACGTCAAACAGTTCTTTACCGCTTCAAATGGGGGTATTATGACAAATTTGGTTGATACAGGTCTGACCAGAACCAAAGATCATCTAAACCTGTTTATGAATAATTAAATCAATTAATAAATACTTCATTCTTTCTTCCAGGATGCTAAATTCACCTGAAATGCATTTAAGAGATACTATTAAATAAATATTGTGAAGTTCCCATTTCTGTATAAACTTGGTGAATCCCTGAGGTGCTACTGTTATGGTTTTCCCTGGGTTATTAATTTTGAGAATATCTGTTCTGATTATATGACCTGTGAGACATATGGAATGGAGTGTAAGACAAAATTGAAAGTAGGAAAAACTTCTGATAGCGGATTTCATAAGGTCTACATGTAACGCGCAATTATTGAAAAGTAAACATTAGATTTTCATTTCTTTGAAATTCTATACTTCAGAAAATCTTGTGTCAACTATGTAGCTGGTTACGGTTTGGAAATGGGTTATATAAACTTATATCGGAAAATGTCATTCATTTCAGATCTGGTTATTTTCTGATGGAAATTCAGGCTCTTATGATCAAATGCATTTATTAATCTGTTAAATCAATTCATGTATGATTTTTAACTTACTTTAAAGATAATTTTCAATGGATCAAAAATGTGATAAAAAAATAAATCATTGTGAATCAGATGCTTTATGTTTTACTTTAAAGCATTCAAATGCCAAGGAATAAAATACTTACACGAGTGACGATATTTAACAAGATACAAGATACAAGAAACTTTATTTAAAGTCGGTTTGATATACAATAAGAAACATTAGCTTGGAAGCTATTATCCGACTAAAACAAAGTACCACTAACTATCAACGATAACAGCTGAAAAAGAAGGACAACATTATTAAACTTACATTAAAAAAAATGACTGCTAAGTAATCTAAGCTATAGCATATACATGTACATAAGAAACTCATATTAAGAGTAGAAAGCAATGAATAAGAGCAACATTAGGGTTAAGACAAATAATTTACTAGAATAAAATAAGAATAAAAGGTTGTGATATTGGCATTTAAACAAACATAATATATGGCTGGCAGCACATCTTAAAATCACTATTAGTAAATATATATATATATATAGCACAATAAGCACATAATCAAGCATAAGAAAGAAGTATCACAATGATTAGGAAACAAAAAGACATGGCAGTACAAAGAACAAAAGCTTACACAAAGGTACATTTTATGACAAATATTTACACAAAAGCATAAGACAAGATGTAGCAACATAAAGCTTTCTGGTTTTCGAACATAAAAGGTGGTTTGAGCATGCAAAAAAGAAACTAAGGCTACAAATAGACATTTAGGTACACATTGAACACTTACAGGTTGGGCCAGTCCAGGTCTGAACTAGCCTGCGAAACTCCTTATAGTTTTCATACTTTACAAAGTAATTCGTTAATCGTTCAAAATCCAACTTCTTTCAATGCAATACATTGAAATTATTTGATTACTTACATCTCTACAAGGTTCCACAATTAATATCCACAATGATTAGGGCCCTAAATTAAAAACGTTTCGCTTAGTCCTACGGTCGATTTTGAGACTCCTACTTTCATTTTGGAGAGTGCATTAATTAAATGACGTAACGTTCAATAAAACCCAAAGAGCCAAAATCACGTTTACTGCGGTGTAGTCTTTCGAATCTAAAATTTCAAGTTTTACAATGATTTTGTAACGTACCATTCGAAAACCATCAAATCCACCTCCATTTCCATATGAAGAATTCTATATACAAAGAGAACTGCTATTGTCATTATACATTCAAAAGTAACCTGTGTGTTATAAAAACATTGCATCACGAAAATAACTCGATAAATACTCACTGTTCAGTTGATTACGATGGATTTTTCGTCTTCATCGAACGTTGTCAAATCCAATATGGCGTTCCGCCATCAGGTATTCATGCGCGTTCATGACTCAAAATCTTGTCTGACGTTCCACGAGTTAAATTTCTTCAAATATTGATTGATTCCATATTTTTAATATAAATTTTATCGTTTTGCATAGAATTACAAAATTGACCGCTTTGTAGCATTGACTTACTTTTTGAAACTAAGAACTATATTCTAGGGTAGCAAGCATACATTTTATGGTAGCATGCAAGTACTGTCGTTACTACATTGAAATAAAGAAAGAGTTAGGACAGTATTGCATGCAACCCTCAAATTGTTAGGTTCATAGTAAGGCGAAAACGATTGTCGAAAATTGGTTTTTACTGGGTCTGCCGACCCAAAAATGGTGTTTGTGCTGTCTAGCGTTGGAAGAGGATATTCTGTGATCAAACTGTGGACATTTCACAATTCACAGAGCAAATGCCGGCGTCTAGGCCATTCAGTTGCGATTTTATCGAAATTTACAATGACTTTGTTGCCTGTGATGATTTTCATCTCACGATAAACCGGAAGTAGCGTAATAAATATAGAATAACATGGACATTTCAAACATTTTCTTATTTGTTATTCTGAACTCGGTCTAAGCAAAAACTGGTATTTTAAGTTTTATTGGTGAAAGTTTGTTAAAACGGAAATGAAATTTAATACAAGTTTAACATTTTGTTTCAAACAAATGTACCTAAGAAGGCAAAAACTAAATATTTTATCTGCGTCTTTTTCAGCCCGGCAGATTTTCTTACGGCTCGGCAGAATTGAATGACCTGCAATTTGTTTGGCCTTTCGCGAAGTCCGTAACCCAGGGAACATTCTGTTTGCGTCTCTGTTAAAAATATTGACACCAAATGTTCTTTGGTATCCAAGAAAATTTGTAGATTGCCTACAAAGTTGACAATGTGTGACATTGATGACGAAATTGTTTAGCCTGTTGGTGATAGGGAAATCAAAAGCAAAGGAAAATCACGGCTGTCCTGTTTGCAGCTCTTGATTTGCGAAGGAGTCATAGTGTCCTCTTTCATGTTAACAATCAGTACCTGAATATATCTCTATTAAATAAAAATAATTACAGTACTTAAAAGTTCAAATTGTCAAAATGTGAAATTTGTATTAAATTGTATTTCAGTTTTAAGTAATAAATAGTTCAGAAAAGCATTCATCTATAGTACATGTAAACTTGGTACCGATATATTTAAATTTTAGAGTGTTGGTATTCCCCTTGGAGTTAATCCTAGAATATCTAAATGTGGATCATTATTCTGAAAAATTTCCAATAAAAACATTTTGACCTACCTACCTACCCATACTTACTCTGCTTTGGTCGGGATGGGGAAACAAAGAATATTTTAAGTCTGGCCTTACTGTCTTTTGATAACAGGTGATATTGGACTTGGTCTGAATAGGTCAGGTAGATTTGCTTTTCCTACGGCTATATCGGCCTTGTCCAAGATCACCTGTAATCAAAAGACAGTAACCTGACATTCTTTATTTCTTGGTCACGACATATAATTTTTTCTTAGTTACAACTCTTGTCCATGAAAAAAGTTGTTGTTTTAGTTATATTTCGTGGCCATTAGATAATAATGCTTTCGGATTTCCATTTTGTCTGACTTGTTACTCTTGGTAACAAAGTAAAACAGGTTGTTTGTTTCACTTTATTTTTTTTTTGTCGTTTGTTATTAAAATATTTTAATTATACCTTTGTTGCTACAAATTGCAGTTTTTTTCTGAGTTGTATGTTGTATTTGTTTTGTCCATGATATTTTAAAAAGAAAAACAGTGTTCTCGCTATGGTTCCGTATCCAGCAATTTAACATTTTCAAATACAAAATATAATTATGTTTTAGAGCATAAGTTTCGTACTGGATTCTATGTAATGAATAATTGGAAAAAAGATGTTATTAAAAATGGAATAGCAACGAAAACCACTCACACACGCAAATTTGTAGAAAACACAAAATTAAATGCAAGTATATCTTATTAAAAAAATTCATGGTTAAAACAATAATTACCTCAATGGTTAAACAGAAACCCGACACGAAGAGATCCTCGAAACAGTCACGTTGAAGGCGGAAGATACATATTAAAAATAGTATAAACAATTCCTTTGGAGAAAAACATTTATAGTATCTGGTCCCTTCAAAGAAGATGAACGAAATTCGGATAACGCATTATATTTACAGTTATATTTACTGGATTATTAAATATATATACAACTTTTCCAACCCAAGAAAGAAAGAAAAATTCATTTAAATGTTTCTTTGTAAAAATATACCTTTATGTTTAGTATGGTAAAGAATTCTTCCTTAGAAATCGGAATATATTGTTATGGAAATTGTTTGTCACATGTAGAATTGTCAGCAGAATGCGTAAAGCCGATATCACCGATATAAAAAGCAGGGTAGCAACTATTGCAAGTGGCATCTCGTATATAAAGATTTAATTAGCTGGGCGATGTTATATGTGTAAACATAATTATAATTTTGATTATTATTTATATTACTGAAAATTATGTAAAATTCAGTTGAAGGCAAACATTTAATACAATGGTTTTTGACTGTTTTATCTTTTAATGTCCTCATATACTAAGGTCCATACACTCAACAAAAGTTCTAATTGGTCACTTTTTGTCCGTAATCTTTTATTAGAAAGACATTGAATTCACACTTTATTTATAATCATATGCCAACATCAGTCTTCTACTTAAGGTAGAGTATGCCTAAAAAATTCCCGCGTTTTTTGGCCGATTTCGGATTATTACGTCATTCAACTTTCGGTTTATAAATTTTATTATTTTTTACTCTGTTTAGTTTAACTATTTGAAAAGGCATTCTACGTAATGGAAATTCAATAATATAAAGAAATGTTCAACTCTTTTTAAAAAATAGAACGTTTTTACAAGAAATGTGATTATTGACGGATGGTACCGAATAGTTTACGTCATTACGGAAATTGTACGGAAATTGCCGAAATGGGCCGAAATCGGCCAAAAAACGCGGGAATTTTTTAGGCATACTCTACCTTAAGCTTTAATCTTGTAATAATTGACTTTAGAACAGTTTGGCAAGAGTCATCCTTAATTTAGCTAAAAATGCATTTCTTGTACAAAAAGGTCAAGCACACAGAAATTTGCTCTTAATTCCTTGTTTTGTTTTAATATGACCCCTCATTAGTAGGAAAAAGAGAAAACATGATTAATCAATAGCAGATTTGTTTAAATGAACCCCTTTCAAAGTACCCAATTTTAAAATTACCTCCCTTTTAATTAAAGACTGTTCAAATTTTGACCCTTTGCTGTAAGTAAATAGTATTGGATTTGTTTAAGAAAACAATCAAATAAGATTAAAAAGACATTAGATAATTGATTTCTAGACAAAACAGTTCTTTCCACAACCCCTCTTGACGTAGGGAAGAAACAAAACTAGCATACATTGTAAACATATACAATGAATGACCAATTAGAACTTTTGTTGAGTGTATATGTTGACCGTAAAATACACTACAAAAACACCAGAGCGTTCACCTCTTAAAATATTTGCCAGTACAACGCTCACGGTAAAAGATTTCATGAAATGCAAATGTATTTCTGAAGTTGAAATACGGTTTTATCTTGATGACATGGCGCCCAGCTGCATGTAAGAGAGGACCGTCCTCGCATAAAGGTGACACTGATGAACCTAACGTTGAAACACGGATCTTTTTCTCAACATGGAAAGGAATGACAATCTATTTTGCCAGAAAAATCACACATCGGACGCTATCTGCCGCTCTAGAATACACTCTCTGGAAATCAGACTTAGACTAAAACTGGTGTAGTCAAGCTTGCTAAGAAAATACAATATTAGCTTATCCTTAAAGCCCCAACTCTAAACTTAAGTAAGAATATATTATTGAAAAATCATATTTATTCATATAGACTCCAATATATAAACTCTCTAACAGAACACAAAAGGTCCGATCGAATTATTTCTTATAGACGGGATTTTCATTGATAATGTTAAATTATATTTAACGAACTTTTAAGAAGCTAAATATAATGGAGCTATATTTAGCATCTATTTTTGACGAAGCGACCACTTCATGCGCGATCTCGATTTCTGTGACGTTTCGGAAATCCTACTTTCGCTTTTAGTCGCGGGGACCAAATAAGTTTAAAATTTAGTAAATTAAAATTTTATTAGCCCGAACTAATGCTGCAAATTTGTGCCTATAGTTCTCTGAATCTGCCATACTCCAGACCCTCTTAACAGAGTATTACGTGGAGAAATAGTTCCAAATACATGTAATATTTCATACAAGAGCGGGTTATATTGAAGTAATGCCGCTTTAATCTATAAAATGTGTCATGAACATTAAATCTAATTTTTTGCGTTTCCCTTTTTCCGAGAGGATTTGCGAAACAAGGGTCCCATTTTTCCGTGAATCTGTGATGAAAAATTACTTCGCCTTTAAACGAAATTGCTGATGAAAAGGTTGTGTTGTAACCTGTAATCGAAATTTGTAGGAAAGACAGAATTGTTTTGTTTTCTGTAAAAAAATATTTATGTTTATACAACTTCGCCAGTTTCATATTTTTTTTCTACAAACTTTGGAATTTTTTTGCTTATGACGGCAGAGTTGATGTATAGCCATAATTGTGTACGTTAAATTCACTTTTGACTGAGTTATATCCCTTCTTCACTTAGTCAATATGTAGCCGATATCCATTGATATATTTTTTCATTTTGAAAGCCCGTATTGCATTGACATCGTTTGTAGTTATGCGGGAATGTCACGCGTTTAAAATGGATTATTGAATGCAAATCCATGCCACCGTCGTGCAACCAAACACTATGGAACGTTTGAAAACTGAAGACCCCGACAGTGTCATTGAAATGCTCAAAACTGGTGCAACTTTACGATGGTTAGTTAACAAACATGGTGTTATTTGTAAATGGAAAATATATCTCATTCTTAAATGTTGTTTAAGTTAAAAATACCATTGTTTCAAAGTTGAAAAAATGACCAGAACTGGCGGTAATTTACTTAATAATTGCTTTCCATGTAGAAATATTTTTAATATTGTATAAATATAAAATATCTATGATTCGAAGATGAGAAAATGATCAAAACTAATGGCTTACTTAATAGTTATTCACCTGAGATAGGCTTTCCGTGTAGAACTGAGATAAAGTGTTATTTTTAGTCGCATTAACCATGTTAATGTACTTTCGTACGATATTTATACGTATCATTTTAATTACAAATTATTTTGGATATTTCAATCGAATGGCTTAGAAAATCAACATTTATTAACTGTGCATTAAGTCTGCACTTAGAACTTTTGATTATTATAAGTTTGTTTGTATTTGCTGGATTTTTTGAAGGGTCGATGTTGCCATAGGTTGCAAAAGTTGTTTCGAGATATCTAACAACGTTTTTGATCTATATAAGCTTTGTTATTAAAACACAGAAAGTCTTGTAGTTGTACATACATTACAGTTTCAAATGATATTGCCTCTACCTGGGAGCGAACCCGCACCGTCACGGCGATGGCGCCTAGCCGTATGCCGATAACGCAACCAATTGAGCTAACAGGGACAACCCTAAAAAGGTTGATCGGATAGCCCTGATATACGTCACCATTACTACATGACATCGGTAAGGTTCTTTTTACGGATAACAGTAATGACTATATGTACGGGGAGATTTTTTACATCCGTCACACTGCATAATTATATTGCCTCTATCCGGGAGCGAAGTGAAATACTACCAATCTCCTTCGCAGAGTTGTCGTTCCTTACACTCACTTTACACCTCTGCGAAAGGCTCAATGTCAAGATTTTTGACCAAACTAAGAAGCTTCGTTGTATACAGTCATAATTATGAATTTGAAAGCTTGTGGTATAACAAATGACAGAAATCTTCACTATCTTTCATGAAAACCGAAGAAACCCAAGCTATTTTAAATGTAGTTAGTGAACTATTTTGTTGCGCTAAAGTTAACGTAGTTGAAAGTAGTCCCAGCCTATAACAGAGGTGAATGTATATGAGCCGATAGTGTTAGAGAGTGAAATACTACATGTAGTTTAATGAAAAATGTACTCAAAACGTAACCTTACTTTTATGTTAAAATTAAAAATACCCACTTGTTACTTTGAACTTCAAGACAAAACATTTTTTAAGATATGGGGATTCGATCTATCAATAGAACGTTTAGAAACAGAGAACTGAAACTACATTGCTTACCCTTATCAGCAAATCTCGGCCTCCAACACGGATTTATCGTTTTAAATGCTTACTTTTATGTCATTTACTTTGTATCAGGAAGTGGATCTGATTAATTTTAAACGAACGTGAAATTGTGAACTTCAATATAATTGTATTGGCTATATTAATTAAATTTTGATACTGCTTAGAAACTGGATAAATCTTTGTAGTAATGCAAACGGTAGGGTGGAATAATCTCTTTATTGATAGTTATAACTTTGGATATAACCATAACTAACTTAAAATACTTATAAAATATAGAAATTAATTAAGTATAAAAATTGCTATAATTTCATAGTTTATCATTGAATTAATTAATTGGATATATTTTATAGTTTGCATATCAGAAAATTCGCCATGAAATGAATAGCTGGGCATATGCCTGTATGTGATCACGATTTGTTTGCAATTCTCTATTAATTAAATATGTTTACGATTTTTAATACATGTTATCTAACAAAATCAATGAGAAAGCGTTATTCATAAAACATTTATAAAACATCAGTTTCTTAAAAACGTACGGTTACCAGCATGATATTCTACAGCGCTATGCATATTTGGCGAAACAATCTATCCATAACATTATAAATCTATGCCTGTTGGCTATGTGTGTTTTAAATCTGGCTATTCTTGATAAGCATTTTAAGGTTTCATTCCTTCTCTTAATGTTGCAATGGGTGTATGCAACTTAACAAAATTGGAGTTTAGCTCAAACAAGGGTTATACAAATTACGTTCGTTCTATTTATCATGATATGCTTTCGGTAAATAAGCTAGTTTCAAATAATAAATAACATCAATCAAGACATCAACACGTTTCAAGATAGTTTGAAATAGTTTATGTCTGATAACATTTCATCATTGTTTGTTTAACCTTGAAAAGGCTTGTTATTTTGAATTGATGTAATTTATGTTATAAGGTGACACAAATGTCGGCAATGTCTGAAGATATGTTACTCAAAGTTTGCTAAGCACCAAGTTAACCACGCATCATTATGAAGTCTGCATTATGCATATTTACATGCGAAACGTTAAGTGGTGTATCGCAAAGGTCCCCAGAGAACAAATCGTAACCATGTATTTCGTAGTGTTAAATTCACGCAGTATACATGTATCCAGCATTTGTAGGGTACTCGGTCCTAACTTTCACTTGAAAGAATGAACGTTTATGGCTGATATTTAGCAAATTCGAAGATAGAACGGATGGAGACATCGATAGTTGTTTTGGCCATTTTTCACAATTAACAATCTACAACTTTAACGCAATCTCATTTAAATTCAAAATAAATCCCCAAATACGTTACAATTGTTAAAACATGGGTCTACACTGTTTTATAAATCACTGATCATGTTCATCAAAAGACATGAAACTAAAAACCGCTCAACAGCAAAAGATATGACAGTTGTAAAAAAATTCTATTCTCTAAGCTAACTTTGAGTTGTATAAATTGCACGAACATCCTCGTGTAAATCTGCATGTAAACCATGCGATTTCAATACATACAATTTTAAATACTGTAACAATTGTCTGTTACTAGGAACTTTTAGCAAGGATCTATTGCCTAACCCAATTACAGCCCATTGAGGAAGTAAGTAATTCCGTAAATAAATGAAAAAATAAATAAAATCAAATACTGTTAATTGAAAACACGTATTTATGCTCCAAGCACAATTATCTGTTTGACTTACAGAAAATACGGAATTTAGCAAATTTAAAGTTTAAAATAGATGAAGGGGATAATTTAAATCCAGTGGACACGATAAAATGGAATATATTGCAATTAATAGGACATATTTTTATCTCTGTTCATAACAACAAATCTCTTTTTTTTCAATTTGCCTACTGCTTGATCGAATGCAATTATTTAAAAAGATTCACCCACACAAATGATATTTTTCCAAAATAGTGAGAAAAATACATGAAGGACATTTGCATTTAACGGAGTTTTATTTCCCTCATCTAAAATGTTATTTATATAATTAATATGATTATGTTTTTCAGATCATGGCCGGCTTTCTCCTATCAGTGACAGTTATAAGTGCACATTTCTCTACTGGTAATATACACTTTTAAACAGCAGTTTTTAGAGCTGAGGCTGCGAAAAAAATAGTCAGTCACCCGTCTTAAATGACTATATTCGGCGATTGCCGTCAACGAAGCAGCTTTTGATTGTACTCTAGTTTTCACCGAAAGTTTCACATTCACTTCATGATCCTCATGCTATTAAACGTTATGACGGTTGAACTTTTTTGCATATTAAATCAAATGGCTTAAATATTCTAGACGGTGACATAAAAGTCAGTCAGTATTCGAAAGAGTGTTACATGTATGTGAAATAACTATTGTTATGATGTTTGACACATTCTCTTAGATAAGAAATCCAAATTTAACACACTATGAACATGTCATTTCTTCCATTCTTAGAAATAGATGTCACCCAGTCAAATCAAATATTATATGGTCACATTAAATATGGTTAAATTAAATCAAATCCAATGACATAATTATTTTATATTCTCATTAATTTCGGTGAAAATGTGAATATTGATAAGACCACTTCTAATGTTTTTGAAATCAATGGCATATGCCTATTTTTTCTATAGTCATCTGACTCATCTACCAGATTTTTGTGATAGGTTGCATGATTCCTAATGTCCAATCACGAATTCGATAACATCATCTAACGGCCATGTAATGAAAAATGGTGTTTGAGACTTATTGCGTTGGCAGAGGATT
This sequence comes from Corbicula japonica, assembly GCA_038501625.1. Classification (NCBI taxonomy): domain Eukaryota; kingdom Metazoa; phylum Mollusca; class Bivalvia; order Venerida; family Cyrenidae; genus Corbicula; species Corbicula japonica. The sequence continues at coordinate 20,989 of JAZAYU010001193.1, read as the reverse complement.
TTTTGTACTCAATCTGTGGGCATTTTACGAATCACAGAGCAAATGCCGGCGTCTAGTCTATTCAGTTTCGATTTCATTGAAATTTAAAATGGCTTTGTTGCCTGTGATGATTTCCATAAACAATTAAATGGAAGTCTTACAAAGTTTCATGGGATAAAAGTGCGAATTCGTTAGAAAAAAAGTAGAATAAAGGCGGTCGGCAATCGAAGTAAGTTATCTTGGATAAACCAGAGGTAGCGTAATAAATATAGGATTACATGTACATCTCATCATTTCTTATTTGGTATTCTGTACAGAAATGAACTCGGTCAAAGCAAAAACTGTAATTTAAGTTTTATTGGTAAAACTGAAATAAAATTTAATACAAGTTTCACATTTTGTTTCAAACAAATGTACCTAAAAAGACAAAAACTAAATATTTTGTAATATCATCTCCGTCTTTTTTCCGTCCGGTAGATTTTCTAACGGCCCGGCAGAAATCCATTGCTCATCGGACGGAAAGACCAGGAATGTTTTGGCCTTTCGCAAAGTCCGTACCCCAGGGAACATTCAGCTTGCGTCTCTGTAAAAAAATGGATACATCAGTCGTTCTTTGGTATACAAGAAAATTTGAAGATTGTCAACAAAAAGGTGAAATATGCATATCAGGGATCGCCACATTCAGAAAAACAGCCTCCCCACACAGTCAAGAAGAAGAGAGAGGAAGAGAGCATGGTTAATATGATCAGTTTCAAAATTAACAATAAACAAAAATGAGAACCCGAGGGGTTACCGCCTTGGAACGGTCAGTGGCAAATCAAATTGCCACTGGGGGTTTAAACCAGGTTCTAGGGTACACCAACCTCACACTTGCCCCAACAGGTTCTCATATCACAAAACAAGTGCAAGTTGTCTTGGTGAAAGATCTCCAACCCACTTATCAGCTCAACAATGTTGCATGCAAAAGCACACAAATATATAAAACATAAGAAGCTAATAGCATTACAAAGCTAAAGGGCGGATACTCAATGATCTTACCAAGACCAGAGCTCCTGGAGTAAAATCAGCAAGAACACGATGACAGGGATAAAAGAAACAAATCGAGCTTCTAGGTTCTTTTAAGAAAAGATTTCCCCATAAACCTTCATAAACTCTTAAACCCCCGCCACCGTCGTGCAACCAAAGAGGTATACATAATGATCAACTGTAGAAGGGTTAATCACCAGGCCTGCAGAGCGCTGTAAAATATCATGTTGAGAACCTTTCTTTTTAAATCTACAGATGGTTTTTACGAATAACCGAGCAATTTACATTGCCTTTTATCTTCTTGAGTTTATAAATTAAATCTTCACAAAACACTGGCTGTGAAATACCTTGTTGCAAAAGTGATTTTAAACTGCACCTGTATTTATGAATTAGATATAGGTATCGGCGATAAAACTTGCAAAAGGTTTTCCTTAACTTGTGATACCGATAACCTTGTTGTAAAAGTTTTTCTGTAATGCAAAGATTACGTTCATTGAAATCATTAAAATCGTTGCAAGCTCTTGAAAAGCGAACAAGCTGTGAGATATAAACCCCATAAGAAGTTGAAAATATCTGATATTGATGACGAAGTTGTTTAGCATGTTGTGGAAGTTGCAAGCAAATGAATATCGCCGGTTTTCCTGTTTGCAGCACTTGAATTGCAAAGGAGTCAGAGCGTTATGTTTTATGTTAAAAAATATTGCAACACTGAGATGATCGGAACCTGAATATATCTCTATTGAATAAATAATAATTAATGTACTTAAAGTTTTCATTGTCAAGATGTGAAATTAGTATTAAATTGTATTTCAGTTTTAAGAAATAAGGAAATTTATTTCAGTATTTATGTAGCAATATTCCAGGGCGGACAACTTGGTCATTTTGCAGAAAGGCATTCATCTATAGTACATGTAAACTTGGTACCTATATATTTTAATTTAAAAGTGTCGGTATTCCCCTTGGAGTTAATTCAAGAATATCTAAATAGGGATCATTATTCTGAAAAATTCAAAATAAAAAAAAACTTTTTGACCAACCAACCTACCCATACTCATTCTCCTTGGGTCGGGATGAAAAAATATAGAATATTTGAAGTCTGGCCCCACTGGTGTGCGTGAATAGCTCTGTAACTGTGCGCGTGGCTACTTTTAACTACATTGTATTTTGAATGTAGCCGCCATTAAATGAAAGAAAAATATAAAATTTTATATTGTTTTTTTAATTGAAAATGACTTTTACAAATCTATTTCATTTTGTTGCAGTTGTTTCTAAGTGTACATTTGGACCATCTCCAATCTACCCAATCAGCGAGGATGCCCCAGCAAGTATTAAACTTATAATTGTATCTTTTGTTTCTAAATCATGGCACGGCAGACTTTCTGGCTTGTTTCTGCTATTATTGCTATATTTTTAAATAAACGTCTGTCATTTGTTTATTTGGCTTAAAACAGTATTTACATCTATCTTTGGCAATACATGTATACGTTTGTTTTAGCTTCTTATTAATGAAGCATGAATGTTTTCTCGCCGATCAAGTGTAATTTGGATGAGTATTTAGTGATTAAAGTAATTTTGCTCTAAAATTGTAACAAAACACGTATACTTGCACGTGTCAAAATAAAGAGAAATTTTAGGAAAATAGGAAAAGCCTATAATACACGAACGTGTGAAAGAAGTAAAAAAGACAAAATTCTAAACACAAAAAGAATAATAATAATATTTTGTTTTAGATACAACAATACTCAGTTTTACCAAAGAAGCAGGAGATACCGTGTCGTTTAGTGTACTAAAACCCAATCAAACAGCGGCCGCACTAAAAGCTCTGCAAGAGTCATTAAGAATTGTAGAAGAGAACACAACAGTTCATTTACAAGCATCAAAAAAGTTGGATTTAGAAGTCTTCTGGATAGATGTAAGTTGGGAGGGTTAACTTTAGTTTTGACAAAAATGTAAGATATTGACCCATAATCCACTGACAATTGACTTTGTGTCTAGACATTTAAATCGTCATTTAGAAAAATCTTTGAATTAAATATTTCGATTTGTTATTTACAACACTTGCTCATTTTATTTTGCCTATAATTTAATCAGTTTTGCTTTACGTGATATCTAGTCAATGACTGCCTTGACAAAAATCGCTTTTATGTTTCAGTATCAGGCAGACATAACATCTGTAATCGTGTCAATAACATGCAATGGTGTCCAGGTGTGTAAAAAATTCATCATTTTCTGAATCCAACACTTATATATCAAACCGTCTATGGGAAATTTTATATACATATATTAAGCAATCATAAAATTTCAAGCGCTTTTAGAAGTTGTGTGTCCTACTGTGAGATACTTTCATTTTATTCGTTGAAATAAGATCTACCAAATGTGTTCTTTTGAAATGACTGTGTATAAAGTAAATAGAGGTAGATATTGCTGTTTGGATTATAAGTAAGAAAATAATACATGAAAAGAGATCGTTATAAATACAGGAATGGTCACATCCAGCAGACACATTCTCCTCACACAGCCAAAAAATAGGCACAGAATCTGCTTACTATTAGAAGGTTTACATCGTATTTAATATGTACATGTACCGGTGGTAATTAAAACATTCCATTAAGAGAAAGCTGCAATAAAAGCATCGTCAACGAGTCTAATTAATTAAATAGGATACTAAATATGAAGCCCACACAGAACTCATTGATGGACATATGTGAAACAATTATTTGTAAAGCTTTAAAACTGATAATGTAAGTGAACGCTGAATGTTTAACATGCTATTTAGTGAGAATACGCAGAATGTATATACTTGATTAAAGTCGATTCCAGTCAAACCTGGATGAACATCATGCAAATAAATGTGTAATCTCCTGAAAGACTATTATTGCAGTTATGCCCCTTTCAATTTACTTTGACCTCATACTTAATGTTTTGTAAATAAATTAGAAATGAACGTCGAACGCCATCGGACACGACAAAAAGTTCAAATATTGCAGGTCCGGGTTGATTCAGCCTTTTCTGTAAAAGTAAATGTCTTACTGGTATAATAATAAGATACTATATTTTGAACGGACATTGATATTTTTAATTGCTGTCAGTTACTTCTGACTGACTAAATTTGGATGTATGCCAATTCCAAATAACTTAAGCATGAAAATTAACTTGGCTTATTACATTAAGGGGTCGCAAAAATTGCAAACGGCGAAAACAGGCTAAAATTTCAAAAATGAATTTTGAGGGAAATACTTATTGTCACCTAGATTTTAGTAAAGAAATGTATTTAGCTAAGGATGTAGAAATCTACTTTATAGTACTTACATAACTTTAACTTAAAGCTTATTGTTGCTTACATTTGTGATTTTAATACTTAAACTATATCATCGGCATGAACAACTATTTTAATGATGGCCTCCGATAAATAAACCCCCAATACTTTGTATATTTTATATGCATCAACAAAGCTATATATGATCACAAAAATGAAAACTTTTGACCGACTATTGACTGACTAATTTTTAAGTAGGCCCAATTTTAATGACTCTTACCCGGAATAGAGAATAAGGACATACATATTTCAGAGTTTTCCGGATGAAATAACAATTGTGGTTCAGCCGGTGAATGAGTACCCACCAGTATTTCTTCAGGGACCCTATAATCTGTCTTTGCCGGAGGTAAAATTTTGATTCTCTCTTTAGAATAACAGGAACTCTAACTGCTAAAGAAAGCAACGAATGAATATCTATTACCTATTTTAGAATACAACAGTGAATTTGTATGAAAGATCTTGAGCTAAAATCGCACAAGTGATGCGATTCTTAATGTGCCATATAGCATATTGCTAAAGCCGCTGATCGTTCATAGCTGGTTGAAACGTTTTCTTTTTTATTGTTTGTGATGTTTTCATTTTTGAAATGGATCACGCATTAAAACTTATCAGCTACTCTCTTCTGATGTCTACATTGGTTGGGGAGGCTTTGTTGCGGAACTTTCCCTTAAATCGTGTTCTTCGTGTTTTATCAACTACTATTCTAATCGTATAAAGTCGCTCTGGAAGGTGATGTGATAATATTTCGGTCTTAAGAAGTAAGATTATTTGTTTCCTGCATGTTTCACAAGAGACATTTGACTTTATTAAAAACTTGCATATATCCTTTCTTTATTTTAGTCAACCTCCTTGATGACAACGGTATATTTTCACTGAGAGATAAGGTATCGGATAATGATCACGGTGAACAGCCGAATTTCGTATTTAGAATAAATCCGTATATAATAACAGATGTAAGTTGAACAGCCGAATTTCGTATTTAGCTTAAATCTGTATATAATAACAGATGAAAGTTGATATTGATAACAAAATGAATTATCTTATAAAAACGTTTTTATCTGATCGATTTAATACGCCTTGGAGTGTTGTCTTACTTTTGTCATTTTACATGCATTTCGTATACTTACACACTGTCATGTAACAGCTGCCCTGTATCAAATAGTGGTTACCCTGTGGCAGACCGCAAGATGGCGACCAGTTAAGCAACGAAAAGGTTTGTGTTATTTTGTTTCCAATGTGTATACATATTGTAAGGTAAAGACTTGTAAACTTGGATCATATAATGAAAAGGAATGTTGATTTATTAAATGTTTGCTTGCTTTATTGCCGGTGTGTCCGTTTGACCCTGTAATTGCTAAAAATGAATGACCTTATTGGTTATTTCAAAATTGAAGCGAGAGCGACGACTGATTTCGGCTTTTTATTCTATGACATCTTTGTTGTTCTCGTATGTGATATCCTTTTGAAGCGCCTCTAATTGGCTATCTTGTGGTATAACTATTAAACTGAACAATTATTTTGTTTTTCAGAAAATGAGATTCAAACAAGTTGTTGTTGATACCCTGTACCGCCTCTCGGATTATAAGAGGGTGCCTTGTATAGCCGTTGGATTAGTGTCGAAAAAGAAACCCCGTATGGTCTACTTTTCCATGAAAACAGCTACCCTGTAGAAATCATTTCTTCTTCTTTGTATGACCAATTTGTATGTGGCATACTGTATATCTATAATTGTTATATTTACCACTGGCCGTTCCTACATGCAGCCGGCAACACTGAAGTTGAATGTGTTTTTGCAATAAAGCAAGCAATCATTTAATCAATCAAAATGTTTTTCATTATATGATCCAAGTATACAAGTCTATACCTTACAATATGTATACAAATTGGAAACAAAATAACACAAACCTTTTTGTTGCTTAACTGGTCGCCATCTTGCCGACTGCCACAGGGTACCCACAATTTGGTACAGGGCAGCTGTTACATGACAGTGTTACAGTGTCTATCATTAATATGTTTATACAACTTGTAATGACTATTTAGGCCAAAACCGATTCATTAGTTTGTACAATGAACTAAGGTATATGGTAATAAGGCTGTGGATTGGTGTGATTTTTTTCTGCAGCTTGTACTGCTTACAATATTTAGCGTTGTTATCTTTAACATTTATGCAACCATGAAGAAAATTTGCCCTGTAATACATGTTATTATATTGGTAACATTATAATAAATTAAATATAATAAAAAATATTTGAATTGGCTGCAGCTTGACGGAAGGGCATTCTTCAACATTCAAACAAGTACCAGAGGTGATATTGTCGTCACAAGAGTTCTCGATTATGACAATCCAGCCATCAGACATGTCATTACTCTGAACCTAAGTGTAGCTGTAAGTCAACTGCTTATTCATAAAATACATAGCATCGTAACTATCAGAATATTCAGTCCTCGAAAACTTTATTTTAAAAAACACACACATTTTGTTTATTCCATCAATGCACCGTCCAAACATGTTTGACGAATCTGATTCTGAACCAATCAACCAATAATTCCCCATTGCAATGCCAGGAATTCTTAAAGTACAAAGTTTAAAAATCCAATGATTATGGATACAACGTATACAACAGCAGTTTTTTCTTCCTTCCTTTAACCTCTGATTCAAAATTTAAATCTTGGCAAAATCCGAACATGCAGTAATAATTTTAAATGAATTTTACATGCTTATAAAAACATGCTTTCTTTTCCTCTCTTCTTTTGCGCTGCGTGGTTGAGATGTGTTTTGTGGATGTGGCGATTCCAGATATGCATATTTCACTTTTTAAGTGTTTCCGTATTTGTACTCGAGTGTAGCTTTAAGTAATTAGTGAGCCATAATTAAATGTTTAACGTTTCTAAAAGAGAATTCGTATTCTATACTCAACAAAAAAAGAAACCTGACACTGTTACTTTGAATAAGTATGAGGTGCATATTCAAAATCTATATACTTTTGCACCATCCAAAAGAAAATAACCACTGAATCACTTGTTTCATGCACCGAAAATATCAAAATGCATAATTAAGTTCAAAACATGCACAATTTTTATAACATACCACAATTCAATTAGCTTTAAATATGATTCCAGGAAAATACACCAAATATAAAGTGTCAGGTTTCTATTTTTGTTGAGTATATAAACTAATATAAGGTTTGACGATGAACATTTATAAGCCCAAAACCCTCCCTCAGTAACTGTTTTCTCTTTAACCTATGCTTTCATTGCAAGTTTTCTTAACATTGTTTTGAGTTTCATGCAATGTGTGTTGACGGGTTTTGATACAGGATACCCTAGCTGTATTCAAAGAAACAGCTTTTTTTATCGCGACCGGTGTATACCACTGATATTACGTACTGATACATACATCGTTCTTTTTTGGAAACGAAAGAATACTTGATTGTTTAAAACATTTCGAGAAATCTGGGCTATAGATTCAGTATGACCTGATTTATTGTTCCTTGTGTTGGTGTATCAAAGTAAGCGTTACTCTGTTAGTGATTGTCGTCATTCATTAAGAAATGTCGAGACCCTAATCTAATGACCGACACTAATGTTGCAAATTGTGATGTTCATTGCATTTTTTAATCGCTCTTTTAGCTCAGTTCTAGTTAATCCCTAAAGTGAAATAGCGGAAATATTTGATTTATTTCTTCGTAGGACTCGGGTGGACTTAAAGGTTTTACAACTCTTGAAGTTAAAATTCTAGATGTTGATGATCAGCCACCATATTTTGATTTTCCAAACTGTGCCAAGCCATGTCCGTCGCCCCCGTTTATGGCATTCACTGAACTAGACTTCAAGGTAAAAAATTAAATTTATTACATACCCATGGGTGATTTAAGCATAGTACACCGTGTATCCGCAAGATTGATACAATGAGTCAGGTTTATAAATCGGTATCCCACAGTGTGGTTTTCCGATTGTTTCCCAGTGTTCTTTGGGACATTATAACTACGTTGTGTATTCTGATCGTAATTCTACGGCACATATCGAACTCCAAATATGTTTTTTGTTGATTAGAATTATTTAATTTTTTTTATTTGTATTTGAACGAAAAGTGAATATAAAAAGAAACATGATGACGGCATGCAGTCTTTAGGCCCTTTTATTTCTCGTTGCGTATATAGACAATATAACGCACGACCTTCGGTCTCGCGTGATAATGTTTACATACCCAACTCAAAATATACGAGCCTACAGACTGCATACTGTTACAATATTCCATTTGTAATCTAGGAATCCGAGATATGTAAGCGAATCCGCTACATGTACACTAGCACAATGCATCGTAGAACCTGCTGCATTATATAATTTTTGTCGTCACTGAACATATATCTTTAAAATTCCGCGACGCTGAAAACAGCAGACACTCTGCAATACATATTCTTGTCTTCGGAAACATGGAAAAATGGAATGGATATCGTGGATAGATAAAAAACGAAAAAAGACAAATGGTCATTATGTTTTTAAGATAAATACAGTCAAATTATTTCTATAAAATCGTTTATAATTTTTTTTTTGAATTAAGTGATTTGTTCGAATATACGAATTGTTTGTGATGTCTTATTTGAAATTAATATTCGTATAAACACTTTGCTCTCTTTCCCCCTCTTCATTTCATAATGTTAAGTTTAAAAATTGTACTCAGATCATAATTTGATTGACAAATCTGTGTTAGTCTTGTTTTTACAACAATTTTTAACCAATTTCCAGTGCCGTAAAATTAAAAACCTCTGTCAATTAGATAGTGATTAGGTGCCTTAAAACCTGATACGCCCTTTCATGTGTTCAGTCTGCGTCACCTGTATCCATGCATTACTTAATGAAATTAAGTATTAATTATTGATATCTGGTGATGAAAACTGCTGATAAGACATCGTATAAAACATTGGAATCAGACGTATGGGAATCGGCCTTGCCCTAACATAATTGACTCTTGATTTCAAGGACCCTGTCTTTAACAAGGTGAATAAACACATCAAGCCTATCACATGTCAGTAAGGTCAGATTGTCAGATACTGTCAACGATCCTCTTATTAATAATTGAATTATACATGTAATATCTGGATTTGACATCAAACCAGTTTGATTGAGTTTCGGTATTTTGCATTTACGAATATTATTTCAGTAAAATATGTACAAACATTCTCTAACTCTATTCGGTAATCTTTATGTATCTTGTGTTTTTGCATATAACATCGATATGAACATGTAGGTATTCTCCTACCATTGGCATTGTTCTGTATGTTTGGTTATTGACATTGTTTTTATAAAATGCATTTGACTTGATTAGAATCACATGAACCTTTAATAAATGGAATATTTTACTAATTTGCTTTGTGAAATAGTTAGTATAGATACTTGTACAAATTTCTTAGTTGCGTTCTTAGTTACCTTCATATCTTTCAATATTTTAAAATATAAATGTTTTCTGTTGACATGAAATCCCCATGTTTTGTCTAATAAACAATTATACGTTCATAACAACGAAATCGTTATTATATTCTTGTATTCGGAAACAGCGGAAGAAATATTTGACATGGAACTATGGAAAGATCATGGATATCGCGGAAAGTTAAACAAAACAACAAAATGACAAATTGTCTTTATGTTTGAATGATAAATTTGTTATACATATTTAAAAAAAATCGTTTATAATTTTTTAATGAAGTTTTTTTTCGAATATTCGAATTATTCGATTAGAAAGTTTAATGTCCGAAATAATTTTCATCTTATAGAAAGCAGTTTATATATTTTATATCTTACACATTTCTAGGGACCACTTCAGATTTTTCCAGTTCCGATTCAAGGCCTTGATAACGACACACTAGGAACAAAGTTGCAATACTTTGTGGATTCAGGTCTGTACTATTCTTATTTAATTCGCGGTAAATTCGAAAACTTGCAAATAGCGTGTTTTTTTTTTTTTGAAGCGCGTATCAACATTTAAATAACATTTTGTCTAGTTACCTTCAAAATAGACCCCTTTTAACAAGAACACAGCGCCTAAATGTTTTGAGTCCACTTTTTAAAACAATTTTCATACTCCTCTTTGGGTACACTAATCAGAGACTGGTAAACTTCAGATCCCACTGCTGGATCGATATCTTATACAAGATAGGCTTTTTATTATATTTCGGAATGAGAAAACAATCGCAAGGGCACATGCCTGGGCTGCATGAAGGGCGTGGTATTACCTTCAAAATCTACCTGTTTTCGACTTCAAAAACTGAACTAGAGTTAATGATGTGTGACTGGAGTAGTAATGTTTTAGGACAAATTTTCTCACTTTTGTTTGCAACATTCTCATAATCACATAATCTCATAATCACATTCTTATAGAACTTCCAGACACACCCCTCCTTTTAGCATGAGCAATGTGTGCGCTATTTCTATTGCGTATATATTGAGACTCTCAATCAAAAAGGCTTTTTTCTTTTTTTTATATTTTTTCTCCCTTCTTCTTTCTTTGTTCCCCCCCCCATAAATTCCCCCGTTTCATCATTCTTCGTCTGTTTTGTTTTTTGCTCTTTCATGTGAACATATCGTTATGAATACCAGGCGAAGGTTTATCTCGTATATTTTTATAATGAATAAATAGGTTACCCGCAATGTGCCTGAAAAAAATTAGAAATATTGTGTATAACACATTTTTGCTGTCTGTGTTCGCTTAACAGTGCTATATATAGGACTTGTGGCAAGTTCAAAGTCATTTGGACCCTTGTCTCATTACCCATCATCAGCATTTTAAATACCCTGTTTTTGACATTCATGTACTTATTCGGCAGTTTTTTTAGCCATTTGAACCCTTGAAGGTTTCTACTCTTCAATGAGTAAATGGGAGATCCAACTTACTTTCCTAGAACCTGATTAAAACCCCAGTGGCAAATTGCTATGCCATTGACCATTCAAGGTCGTTAACCCCTGGGTTTTCATTTTCTTTTATTGTGTGTGGTCTCTGTTTTGAACTTTTTCATATTATTAACCCTGATGTCCTTCTCTATACGTTTTGGCTGTTTCGCGGAAGGCTGTGTCTCCGGGTTGCGGCAATTCCTGATCTAATATTTCACCTGTTTTTAATGAATTAAACAGATTATTTACCCAAATTTGTCATTTGTGATACTTGTCCGACAGTGAAACCCGCATCTTTCTCAATGATTGACTTGATTGTATTGATTTTCGATTTGATAGGTGCAGAGCTAGACATTAGATAATATATTTCAAGACAAATAAATTCTTTTCAACCTCTAGCTTCGATTGTAAACATATAAAATTGGTGACCAATTAGAAGTTTGGATGAGTGTACATTGTAATTTTTTTATGCTTTTCAGTGAATTATAGAATTTTCCCGATGAAATAAAAGTGGTATTTCACTGTTTTCAAACAGTGGAATATCATTTTTATTTTCACTGATTTTTTTTCACGTACCCAAACGCACATAACATACTAAATAGAACGTTCAGAAAACGGGCTCAAATTTGTATATTTGACGTCATGACGCCAGGTCATAAACAAGCGGTTTTGGCGCCATTTCTTGCAACTTTTCTGTCAAATTCACGCAAATTTTGCACGAAAGCAAAAAATAAAAAAAAATTGTTTTAACCAGTAAAAGATAGAAATTTATTTCACTCGAGAACTCCGGAATTATGTGTTTTCACTTGTGGCTTCGCCACTCGTGAAAAAACAAATATCCTCTATATATTTTTGTATCGAGTTATTGTCCGTCTAGATGTTATAATTTCATTACCCCTCAAATCACATGAATGGCGTCACTGAATTACTTGCGTGAAGTCACTACGACAAAGCTGCAATGGTCTGTCAATTCAATATCTTTAAAAAAAATTGAATTGAATAGTCTGGTTGTGTTTAACTTCAGAAAACAAAATTGAATAATTCCAAAGCAAACCACTTAACAAATTAGTAGATTGGCGACATAACATGCCTTTTCACTTTCTTTAAAACAAAATAGGCAACAAAAGACGGGATGTCGGAGGTAGAATTCAAGATACGTGCGTTTATATATACGGCCGATTCGTGTATATGGATAACGTTCAATGCAAAATAAAATAAAATTGAAGGATCATTCTCCGCTGTACTATATAATTTTTGAAGCTGAAATTGAAGTAAACTTTTAGATTTTTTTCATTTTGTTCGCCCCACGTTATTATTACAATTAATGAATTACACAACATAAATATCGCAGACTTAAATCCCAAAAGTAACTATCTATATGCGTCCGTGGGTCGTAAGATAAATATCGTTATTAGAGATTAATTTGTCGAGACTTTTGATGATAATATCGTAATGACCTATTCTGAACATGCTGAAGGCAATTATTTTTTTCATGAAATTCATACAAAAAGATTTTAAGTTTAAGGCTTTAGGTACAACTGACTTTTTGAGTAAAACTGACGTTTATTTTTATTACGTTTTATAGGGAAATCTGGTTCTTTAAATGTGGTCTTTGTGTTCTGACTCCATTATCACCATTTCGCTCGAAAATCCTATTATCTTCTAATGTATATATGTTTGTGTGCTTGTGAATGCAACATTGTCGAGTAATGAGTGGGTCAGAGCTAATTCAACAAGACAGCGTGTACTTGTTTCTTCATATGAGAAACTGTTGGGGCAAGTGTGAAGTTGGTGCAGCCTAAAACCTGATAAAAACCCATAGTAGCATTCTTTTGCCACTAACCGGTCCAAACCCCTCATGTTCTTATTTTTGTTTGTGGTGTCTATTTTGAAATTGATCATTATAAAACTTATGCTCTATTTTCCTCTGTACGTTTTGGCTGTGTGGGTAGGCTATGTCACTGAAATTGGGCATTCCTGATATACATATTACAATTTTTCAGGCAACGATAAAGGCTTGTTTACAATGGATAGTAACAGTGGAATAGTTACGCAAATACGAACGGTCAACGAAGTCAACAGTCAGGAAGCTGAATTGAGACTTGTTATTAAGGTATAAATGAAAACAAAGAAAGAAGCCATGCATGAGTGGCGCAAACAAACAAGAAACAAACTTAGTGTCACAAGAGTAACAGCGATATTCCCTCATTCGCAGTTTTCAAACATTCTAAGTTGTTTTTTACGTTGGTAAACTAGCTCACCGTTTGAATTCCCTGTCACAAATGCGGACAAATTAGGTTCAGAGAGGGTCAAAATGGCCTAAAAATATTTTTTTAAATTGTATTATAACTACAGACCATATCTCAACAGTAAATGAACAAATTGAAAAAAGTGAAACATGCAATTTGTTATAATGAATCGGCTATTTTTAAATAGAAAAATACAAATACAACACCATGTAGAGATATTTGATCTATTAAACGCTTGTAAAATTAATGCGCAAAACTGATAAAATTTAATTATTCAAAATTACCGGCCCTTACATTGTAATATTCATTGTTATGTTCTGACTTGCATACAATTGTGTTTGAGCTGTCCGAACACAGTTTATACAAATTAGGGCCAGGATTCATGACATACAATAACGCACACACGCACGTTTTGGGGAAATTGGAACGGCATACTTTGCATACCATAGTTTGTACCGGTTTGAACTGGTATTTTTATTTAAGATTTTTTGCAGATTTATCATAAAATTCCCATTCAATACAAATCGACGTTTGAAATATGAGTGAAATCATAACGCCTTTTATCTCGGGTCACTTTTAGATGGTATTGAACTGCAAACGTTCTTAATGTTTGTTTTCTGACTTCTTCTATATCAGTTTAACATTAAATTTTATTCTTTATATGTTTTACATTTCATTATTTCAGGTACGAAAGAACATTTTTATCGTTCTGGAATCTTTAGCAATTCTCACAGTGAAAGTGAGAGAGCGAATGCCTAACTGCACTGGATATCTACCAAATCCTGCCAAATCAACTGAGACACCGGGTACCTCCTCCGGGTTTCTAATTTCAACTATAGTACTTGCAACTCTGTGTGGTTGTTCCATTGCGGCGCTAATTGGTCTTACTTTTGTTTATTGGAAACGGAGACTTGTGAAACATGACTCACCCGATTATGTGAATCAAAATTTCGAATACGGTAGTATAGTTTTACCAAATCCCAGTGGTAATGATGAACACGTTTACAATTCAGTTGTAAATTGACTTTATGTTGAAGCAACAGTTTAAGTCAGACCATCGGTTTATGTATGCTGTTGTACAGTCAAGATGCAAAACAATTTGCATGGTAACTAAATTGGCTTACGCTTGTAAATTCTAGTCAAATGGAAACTTTAAATCTCCCTTAAAATGCCGATCTTACCTGAGTATTTAATAAAATTTCAATAAATTCTGAAAAGCATCATTCTAAAAACGAAAAACAAAATTGATGATGCCTCAAGTATTCAATAATATCTGTTAGTGTATGCCATTTATTAATCATGTACTTTGTGTTGTAAAAGGGCTATACCGTATGTTTAGGTGAAGGGCTAATGCCATTCTATTGTAATTGCTCTGAATATGATGTTTAAATTTTACATAATATTCAAGTTTAGGGTTTGTCATTTTAGATTCTTGCCATTCTTGTAGATAATTTTCCCTTATTCTTCTTTGTAATTTTAAAAGAGAGTCGTATCAATATTTCATAAATAACTATTCAATTGTAACAAGAATTTATTAATTTATTTCACTGCTTTGACCCTTGCAGGGAAATTTTCACTTTGTATAGACTTGCTTTCTGCATCAACAATATTAAACATGTTGGAATAAGGATGTGTCGTTATCTTTAGCAAATCTGTCAAAACTCGCATTATACGTCAAATTACTGATAAGTAAACGTAGTTCGTCCTTGCTCACCAAGGACTGCAATATTGGAAGTATTGTTTTTACACCTAGAATGTTTTTTTTACAAAATCGTTAGTGAACCTTTTAATATCTGTAGTTTTATGGTAAACCAATATTTTAAAACAATATGTTAAATTTGGCATAGTCATTCTACCAAACAACAAAAATTTAGTCTAAACATCTAGTTTCAATTTTAAAAATTGCACATAACCCATTAATGGCTCTTAACGACCGGTAGGAAAAAGCTTTGATACATTTTAACAAGCCATTTTGTGAATCTAATTCCTAAATAGTAGAATGACTCTTTTAATTATACCACTTCATTATTTATGTTTCGTTTTGAATTGTCGTTATGTTTGTAAGAAACACATATTTTTGCTTTATTTATGTTAATTTTAATCACCTTTTTAGAATAATATACAAACTGTCTAATTGTACTTGTAGAATAGCCGGTTAGGTGGTAAATAAAACCAAGTCTGCAATAAACATAAAAATGCTTAGCTGATCTAAGTCATACTCTGCCGCTGAATAGTAATTATCTGAAAATAGCGCAATGAAGGTTTCATGTTCACTGCCATATGCATACCATCGTTTGCGATGGATCGAAATTGTACTGTTTATTGGTGTAAATATTGAGTTGCGCTCAACCCGGGGCTGGGCGGCATTGGCAGTAATATGCATTTTCAATTATAACCATGAACAGTCTCAATCAAACCGAGCCTGCATTATTTTCATATTTGTCGTGTTGGGGGTTTCGATTGTGGATCGGACTTTTGCTGTAACTGTTAGCTGCTGGTTACATCAACAATACAGTTAATACCCTAGTTTACAATAAATGTGGAAATATCACGAATATCTGATGTTACGAACCAATCTGGTTCTTACAAAAGAATAACCTCAACAATTAATCGTACTTCTACGCTAACATTTAACAAATCATAAGAGAAGGCGCAATCGAGTGCACGTTTACCTGAAGAATAGAGAGTAGAAAGTAAAAAAGGAATAAAACATAATGGCTAGCCAAGCTAATTGTGTTTTACTACTGTAACTATAATAGTTGTGATTTATCTGCGTTTTGCCCCGTCAATGATCAAGTGCGTAAACCTTTTAACGGTCAACTTGATTATGTCTGTAACAACCTTTTATGTTAAATATGTTAGAGTATCTGTCTTCTGATGTAACTGAAAAACTTTGAACAGTGAAGTGTAGCCTCACCTAAGAGTTCCGGTGTTAATAACGAACGCATTCACAGTTCACTTGAAAATTGCCTAGAAACTACACGTGGATGACGCCTAGATATCAAAGCTGTCTAGCAATCACGAGACCAATCGGAATATCTACAGGCTGCTATTTTGTAAAGTTAGCTAATATTAAAGCTTCTGTTAAATTGCCTATTTTTCTTGACCACAACAAACACGTTTATTCTCAGTTATACATGTAACCCGTGGCCATGAGATAGAAACTTTGTTCCTTTTTCAATTATATCTTGTGACCAGTAGAGAACAATCCGTTTATATTTTGCCTTTGTTTTACTACGAAGTACGACAATTTGTGTGTTTTTACCTTCAGCTTGTGGCTTGGAAAATATAATTTTTGGCGCTGTTTTAATTTCTTAGATATACATGGAGACCTTACCTTAGCTAGAAAAAAAATTGAGCTTGTGAGTTGAACTTGTTGTGGTCACATGAATATACAAAGATCAATTTCAATATAGACGCATCAAACAATTAACGAAAAAAGGAAACT
Source organism: Corbicula japonica (assembly GCA_038501625.1). Classification (NCBI taxonomy): domain Eukaryota; kingdom Metazoa; phylum Mollusca; class Bivalvia; order Venerida; family Cyrenidae; genus Corbicula; species Corbicula japonica. The sequence continues at coordinate 4,086 of JAZAYU010001193.1, read as the reverse complement.
GGTTTATATTGGAGATATGACGCCTTACTAAAAGAGAACGACCTTCGCTTAAAAGTGACAGAAGAAAGTATGCCTCTTGACACTGATGAGACAAACGAATCTAGTGAAAATTGAACAGCTTCGGAAATCCGGAAGCGGCATGCATTACCTATTCAACAATTGAGCCTGAAATTCTGACCAATGAAATTATTTTATGCGTACACATTTTCTCAAAGACGGTATCATCTTTCCTTAAAATGACTTGTCTAAAACCTGCAGCAATGTTAACATACCGGGCAGAATAAATCCGTGCTGATATCTCTTATATTATCTCTTATTTCTTTTTTGAAACTGATCAATTTATTAACCATGCTCTCTCCCTCTCTCCTCTTCTTGACTGTGTGGGCAGGCTGTTTTTTTCTGAATGTGGCGATTCCTGATATGCATATTTCACCTATTTATAGCAAATTGCCGGTATAACGTAACAATGGGAGTATCATATCTGGTCTCTTGAAGTCAAAGATCTTTTGTCTCAACTTGGAAAGGAAAAACAAACTAATTCCTAAATTCCTAAACAATTGCAACTTAACGATGGTTATAAATCAAACATGGTGTTATTCTTAAATGCAAAATAATCATTTTTATACGTTGTAAAATATTTGAAACATCAATGTTTCAAAGATATGAAATGATCAAAACTGATGGATTACGTAATGGTTATTCACTTTAGAATTGCACTCAATGTATAAATGAGTTAAAAATGTTATTCTGTTAGTCGCGTCAACCATGTTCATGTGCAGTCAAACGATATTGATGCGCAATAATTTTAATATACAATATTTTAGAAAAATCAATCAAATGGCTTAGAAAATCAAAACTTTTTAAGTGAGCACCTTAGAATTTTTATAAATGTGTATGTATTTGCTGGAAACTGAATTTAAAAGTCGATTTTGACTTAGGTTGCAAAGCTGTTTCGCGATAACTGGATTACGATTTTGACCGTTATAAGCTTTATTATTAAAACACAGATAGTCTTGTAGTTGTAGCTAAATTAAAGTTTGAAGTTAAAAATAATGACAAAAATACTGAAAACGTGATATTGCTTTGATATTGAAACAAGTGTTTGATATTGAAACAAGTGTAAAATGAATATCAGGAATCGCCACACTCACAAAACACAGCCTCCCCACGCAGCGAAAAAGAAGAGAGGAAGAGAGAGAAAGAGCATGTTTGTTATAAGAATGTTAATTCAAATAAGACGTCACAAACAATTAACGAAAAGAGAAACTTTGGGGATACTGTCTTGGAACGGTCAGTGGCAAAACAAATTGACACTAGGGGTTTAAACCAAGTTCAAGGGTGCACCAATTTCACACTTGCCCCAACAGGTTCTATATCACAAAACATGAATATTCACTGAAACTTTGAACCTCAAGACTGACAAAACATTTCTTATTAATAAGATATGGGAAATCGACGTGTCAATGGAACGTTAAGAAACAAAGAACTATAACTGCATTGCTATCCCTTATCAGCAATACCTCGGCCTCAAACACGGATTTATCAATTCAAAAGCTTACTTTCAACACATTTACTTTGTATCAAGAAGTTGGATCTGATCAATATCAAATGTGAAAATGTGAACTTAAAGATATTTGTAATGAATATAATAATTTCAGTAAAATTCATTCTGAAATTGCTTGGAATCTGTATTAACATATGTACTAGAGCAAACGGTAGGGTGGAATGTCCTTTTTAATGATGGTGTTAACTTTGGAAAAATCCAGAGCTTATCTTATTTGCTTTAAAAACTATAATTTTCTTAAATATTCTAATTGCTATTTATCACGAGTTCTACTTCACTTTCAAAAAAAGTTAAATTTTATAAAATAACTCATGTATTCATTCTGCAAGCAACCAATTATCTAATAAATAGGTTATTTTCTATAATATTATTTTATGATAGTTTTGAAAAAAAAATGTTATCTAGCGGAATCTGTGTTAATATAATTTACAAAAAATATTTCAATTGGAAAATAGGGGTTACCAGCATGATCTTCTACAGCGCTATGCATGCCTGACGACACATTTCATTTTCAGTTAATCGCCCTGTGTGCGTGGCAGAAGTTTAGTAGTAATTTAAGCTTGAAAAAAAACATAGTAGCTCCATCAGTTTCTTTCATTTCCGCCATCATGTTTTTGCCTATTAAACTCCAGGTGCTCTGGTCTCATGGTAGGGTCATCTAGTATCTGCTGTCTGTGACAATGATTTTAGGTTCATATGTGTATATATGAGTTATTTCACCAAAGCAACCTGTAAATGATTATTCATATGAGAACCTACATATGCATATTATCCTCAGTGGTTAAATGTTTATCCATTGACCGTTCCAAGGCAGTTAGCACTAAGTTAGGTTCTCAATTTTGTTAATTTGCTATGGTGTCTTCTTATTATTAATGAAGTTATAAATCCATGCTTGTTGGCTATGTTGGGGAGTCGGTGTTTTAAATAAGCATTTTTCGCTGTTTTACTCTTTTTCCAATCTTGCTTTCAGTATATGCACCTTCACAGAATTAGCTTTAAACAAGAGTTCAATTTATCCTGATATGCTGTCAGTAAAAGCACTAGTATCAAATATTAAATAAAATCAATCAAGATATCAACAAAGTGCAAGATTGAGGAACTGTTAAATATTTTATGTATATCTGATAAGATCTCCTTACGTTGATTGTTGAACCTTGACAAGGCATGTTATAATGAAATTGAAGTAACTGATGTAATAAGGCGACACAAATCGAATTACTTAGGTGAAACTGTTCGAAAGCAATATCTGAAAAAAAATGTAAAATCGTAAAGTGATGTATCGCAAAGGTCCACAGAGTATACATAACAATCGTAAACATGTATTTTTTGTGTTAAATTCACGCTGTATACATGTATCCAGCATGTGTAGGGTACTCGGTCTTTCTTTCACTTCAAAGACTGAATTTTTATGACTGAAATTTGCAAATTCGAATGTTAGAAGGAATTTTTCTGATGCAGACATCGATAGTTGTTTGTTTATGACATTTTTCCCAATTAACAACAATTTTTTTAACATCCTCCCAATTTCTACTTCTAAAAAAATCCTCCAAACACATTTCAATTGTTTAAACATGGGTCAGTACTTTTTTATAAATCAGTGATAGTGTACATCAAAAGGCATGGAACTAATAACCAGCCAACAGCAAAATATATGAAAGTAATACAAAGGAATTCTTTTTGCTTAGCAAACTATGAGTAGTATAGTTTGTACGCATACAGTCGTGACAGAATTTCTTTTATGTCACAATCATCATTGTGTAAATCTGTATGTAAATCATGCGATGGTAACACATAAATTTTTTAATATATTTGTCTATTTCTGGCAGATTTTTTAAAGATCAAACCCAACCGAAACAAATTAAGGACGTACATGTAGCCTATTTCATCAAATATATGCGAAATAAATAAAATCAAAGAAAGTAAAGTGAAAACACGCATTCATGCTCCAAACATAAAAAATTAAGTCATATTTACTCTGTTTGACTTGCAGAAAATAGGAATCTAAACATTTAAATAAAACAAAGTTTTAAATAGATGAAAGGTCTAAATAAGTTCTAGTGTATACGACAAAATGGAGAATATTGCAAGTCATATGAAGTTCTTTCTTTCTGTACACATGACAACAAATGTCTGTTGATTTTTTTTTCAATCTGCTTACAGCTTTTTCGAATTCGGTATTTTAAAGATTTTATTCACCAACACAAAAGAATTTTTTTCAAAATAGTGAGAAAAATCCATAAAGGACATTTGAAGTTTGCCATATAAAAGACGCCACTCTTCTAAATAAGTTATTGATATAATTTTGTTTTAGTTTTCAGATGATGGCCGGCTTTCTTGTATCAGTGACAGTTATAAGTACACTTTGCGCCACTGGTAACTATACACAAACACATTTAAACAGCAGTTCTAACAGCTGAGGCGGCGATAAAATAGTCTATCGCCCGTCTTACATGCCTATATTCTGTAATTGTCTCCAACAAAGCAGCTTTGGATTTACTCTACTAGTATATTGCGAAAGTTTC
>JAZAYU010001192.1:0-74681 GCA_038501625.1 Corbicula japonica | reverse complement strand
GATTATTTTCTGAAAACCAGTTATATTGGTTCATACCATGAGCCACAAACCTTGAACCACGAACCACCCGGAATAAAACAAAATCGGGGAAATTAGGGGGGTTCGTCCAAACCCCCTCTGGATCCGCCACCGTACATCAGTACTTTGTTTTGGACACTTATCATTTACACGTCTTTGCTATTTCCCACGTACATAGCACCCACAATTGATAAAAGATCTAATTGGTAACGTGTCTTTTACCTAAAAAAAATAATAGAAGTTAATTAGGAATGGGTCATGTTTTAATGAATTCGCATCTGATTTCATTTTACAGCAGGGATGGAATTTTTTCAATCCATTTAGTGCATGATGAAATGTCACCTTTTTCATTTCACTCAAGCGCGAATTCAAGTTATTGCATCAGGCTCAAACAAGTCGATAATCGATAATACCGGTAATAGCAACGCAATTTCTTTAAACACAAAGTATATTTCGTGTTTAAAGAAGTTGCGTTTCTAATTACTTTAAGCAGTTATATTTATCGTTCAAGAAATTATAAGCGCAACTTTTTTAAACACGAAATATATAAATCCAGATATTTTTCGTGATTAAAGAAGTTCCGTTTCTAATTTCTTTAACTTAAAATATATATTGGCTCAATTTTTGCTTTTACGAAATTCAAAATAGCATAACTTTAACCTCAAAATAGGATATCGCAATAACTTTGTGAACCTATGTGAAGGTAACATCAATAAAAAATATATCCTTTTTATCAGTTTGCACATAAATTTTTATTTTAATAGAATTACCATAGTTTAAAGGGGACAGATCGCTAGGTTTACAGAACTTTAAATAGATTATACCCGGGCGGATCCAGAAGGGGTTCGGTGATGGAGATTTTGGTAAGAAAGTTGTAAAATATCACTACTATACAATTGCTACAAACGAACCCCATTTCAGAAATCTTACATCCGACCTTGAATATGTAGGATGCTGAGGTAGTTAACTTTTAATCTCAAAATGGAATATCGCAGTATACTTCAAAAATAGTACTTTTCTTTTATGCGCGTGTTGTCAACATCGTCATAATACTTATTGTCATTGTAATCATAATGATCAACTTTGGCTTGGTTATTAAATTGCAACTCAATTTATTCATGATTTTTTTTTTTAATTTGTTCCAGAAAACATAAAATCACATAAAAATAAAGCAGTTACACTGAAGTCGTTAAAATGCCTTGGTAGGCTCAATATGCTTACTGTGATGTGTCTTTAAGAACCTGTTCCGCTTTCCAAGAAAACCTTATCATAAAATAAAGTCCCGAACCTAAGAATGGAGACCAGTCTCACGTGTCAGCAATCCGATAATTAGTTAACTTGTCTTAGAATTGACAAATGGAAATTCGCGAGCATAGACTGGTTTTCTTTCTCAGTTTTATACCTTTGGGTCTTCTTATTAATATGTATTTTTAGGTATCGTAGAGTTGAGATCTCTCCGGAAACGAGCGAAAATTCGCATAAATATTATCACGCGAAAATATGTTTCAACTAGGCGATTGCTAACCTGGTAGCTGAATTTCCAACCTTAAGTATATTGATTTTATAAGAAATTTTATGCCGAGTCTTAGTTTTATGCATAAAATTTCAACACGTTATTCAGTCTACATCCCTCTCTACAGACATCTCTCTCAATGCAGTTGGATAGAAAATAGACTGGCTACGATAACATTTTGTTATGATGCGTAAAAATATAAGAAGACTAACAAACTTATTATTAGACCAGTGTCTATTCTAGCCTTATACATTATAGTCGGAATAAATAATTAGAATATTGCAGATATGGAAGTGATTACAAATAATCATGGAAAATAGATAGAAAAATATTTAAGAAAATGATGATCGAGTTTTAACACAGGAAGTTATTTGTTCATCATTTGCAGTGGATCTTTTTCGGGTCAAAATACTGCATTTTAGCTCGTTAAGCTGTTGCTCTTGCAGTGGCACTTTTGCAGTGGCACACACACTGGCAATGATCTGTGTAGCCAGACTTCAAGTTTCATTCACGGAGAAGAATCAGTGATACGAGTATATGTCAGTTACTAAATAAGATATGGAACTATGGACATTTGTCATAAATGATATATTCGCAATTCGGTTTGACATCGATCAATATTTCAGATGTAAAGGCAGAATAAATTGCTGCACATACTTTGTAAGCGGTTTGATAATTATATAACCATATCCCTTAAATTTGTCATGGTAATGTTTTCTCGAGGCAGATAATTTATCGGAATTTGAGGGATTTTACATGTGTAATAAAACATTCAACTTAGAACTAAATTTAAACATTAGCAGAAAAACGCTCATTATAGGATTATAGGATTATCTGAACTGCATTATTATTTTTAGAAATAAAGCTTTATATTGAACATTTACTTAGCATGTGAAAACCCTGACACAAATGTTATTTACAGAATTAAATAGACTAAATTTTCTATTGTTATTAATAATCTAATTGAACTACAGAAATAAATACAGAACGTGTATTCACGTTCTTTACTGCCGACGAAAACCCGAAGGATTGAACCCTGTTATAAAATGAATACTAGTATTTAACCAATAATAATTTCAACCTGTAAGTCGGTAAGTGTTTATACATGAGCAATCTAAAACTTTAGCCGGTCGCGCGGCTGCGCTGACCTGATTTAAGCCCGTAAATTCATTAACCTATATGCATATCAAATAGCCTGAAGTCGTATTTAAATAAAAAAAATCTTTGTAGTAATTTATTTTATCATGTCCCATGTATATTATAGATAGTCAATTATAAAATTAAATATCAAAATGATTTTGACAATAAACTGTAAAATTATGCAACACAATAGATATTTGAATTTAGATGTAAATTGTTTTCTTTTACTTAAGTAAAATAACATGTATTCAACATTTCACCTAGCTACCTTATTTCAGTATGGTAGCAAATTCACTTACTAGGAAATCATTTAATGACGCGTTAGTTGAGGATTACAGGCGCGTAGGAGCGATTTGAACATTGGGGCCGCGGAAGAGATGATTTTGGCTAAATCTTGATATGTCGATATAAAAAGTTTCTTATTTTTATAAGACAATTATATGTAGTCATTGGTGTATTCAAAACGTTTAAATCATCATATTCGAGTACTGAACTACTGCAGTCAACAATAAGATCACGATTCGTAAATTAGACGTCTATTCTTTCAATAATACATAATTGTTCATATGCAAAAGTAATAATTGTACAAAGATCGGATGATTTATGTTTTTTTATATAATATACTGTCTGTTTCTATAAATAGTCTTTTTGCTGTTTTTCTAGTGTACTTGTGTAAGGCTGACACTAATAAGCATGAACACTTTAAAAGCTCTTGAACCTCGTGGTTTTATTCTACAAACAAAAATCGCAGATATTGAGCTATAAATTCAGCTTTAAAGTGCTAGAATAATATACTTAATCTCAAAATCACAAATTTATGAGCGCCCCTTTAATCGTGTTGTTATATTTCACATATGATTTATGCTTAAGTCATTTTGAAAGTGGTGCATAGGTACGCCAAACAAAATTATGAAATGAAATGGGCAGATACAGGATTTCACTTATGAGAGGGGGGGGGGACACTGGTATGTATATAAAGATGCATCAGGAATAGTGTCGTATCCATATTTACTGAATATTCCTTAGGAAATTATGTTAATTTTATGAAATACAATATAATTATACTATTTTAGCGCTTTCTTGAACCTGCGTCTTAGTATTAGATTTTAACCCAGCTTGAACTTTTCCGATTATGGTCTGTCTTCGAATACGACATTGTTTCGCGCTACTTATTTCGATACATTTAACTGGGATTAGCTCCTTACTCGACCATTGGTTTAAAACCCCGAGGCAATCCCGCGACACTTCACCGTTTCCTTGACGTTGACACATGACTGAGTATTAGCTAAGCCGATAACGACTTAAAGGTGAAAACGACGATCTTATGGCGAGATTTTACTGTTTATGGCTTTGCATAATCGCCGAAGAACCCTATCTTGAAGTCTTGGCCGCCGGGGCTGCGACTTGCCGAAATATTGGGGCCGCGACCGCGGCTCCTGCGGCCCCTGCTCCTACGCGCCTGAATTATACAAATAAATTTCCCCAAAATTTGAAAAAAAATACTGGATTTTCATTGAATATTTTTAAACCTTTAAAATAGCGTTAAAATGAGTGATAAGCTGTCTAATTAAAAATAATTTTGTTCTTCATTGCGCCATGGTAATTTAGAACAGCTCGCATGTTCATTACACATATAGGCCTATGTTCATTAAAAGTCGTTTTAAATGTAACTTATTTAGAAAGTTACTCTTACGAAACACGTTTATAAGTTTACACGTATATGCTACATTTGTGCAAATAATCTCTGAATTGTTTGAGACCGCCATTTTTAAGTTTTATTAGCATAAGTAAAATATAAGATATATTTTAGCCCTGAATAATGTTTTAATGTTGGGTTATATTCTCCATGAAAACATTTTTAATTCGTTAACGGGGTATCTAATCTGCAGACTAAATTAAACTTATTCACATCTTTAAAATAATTTACAAACGCATCATTTTTAAAGCTTTATTTTTCATAACAAGGATATTTTAATTCAAAGAAAGGTAAAGGTCACCTTCCCAGCGATCCCTTATCAAGCGATAAGTGAAACTCCGCCTGCAACATTGAGTACGCATGCGTGAAAGAAAACATGTCAATGCATGGCCAATATAGAATTGTATCTCCCCAAGATGACGTTGCTTCTGGACCAATTAATTCAAATATATGCATTCGATATGTATATTTCAATGTCTATTTTAATGAATGTTATAAGTTTAGTTTATTTAAGCAGCACAACTGAACCGTGAGGTTATTTTTTTTTACTCTCTTTTATTCAAATGTATGGGATCTGATTGTTTGTCAGATATAAGCGTTGAAATGTATTGTTGCGCGTCAGTGACTGTTCAATCGCTCGCTGCACTAGCGCCGCTTGGTAATCTGGTTGCTGTCGGGTTGCTCCCGAGGCTCGGATAACTTGCTATCGGGGCTGATTAATGAGCTGTGACTTCAGAGGCTCTGAGGCTTGAAACGACTGGCTACTGGTGACTGGAAATCTGGCTGCACGGCGACTTAGGACCGCAAACTTGACGGACTGACGACAAAACTTGACGGACGGAAAACTGATAGGCTACAATTGTTGAATTTCGGGGAAAATGTGTTGGAAAATGGGAAGGGGGACTGGGCTGGACTCCAACTTAAACTAAGCTTAAGGATAAACTAAATAACTAATTAAAAACTAAAGACCTGCCTCAATTCAACTTGTTTTATTCAGCGAACAAAATACGTTCAATAGTTATAACAATATTATGCTACTTTAATTCGTTACCATATAACATCTAAAATTTACTAAGTACCTATAGCTAAAATGTGCGCTACCCGAAATGCCGCCAGTTACGCTGGCACTAGTTTCGTAAATTACAAAAATTTACAAACGTTAATAAATTAATAGATAATGATACTAATTCAAACAAATTGTCTTTTTGATTTTAAATATCGTTTTTACTATCAGTCAAATGCGAACTGCGAAAAATAATCAAAGATTAAGAACCTAGGTCAAAATAAATGCATGCAGGTTTTTGGAAGTGTTGGAGTCCCAGAATGACTGGAAACTCGGCTTATATACTCCAGAGGAACTCTCCACAACCACAGTTGTGAATTACGCAAAAATTGTGGTTTTACCACGAAATTGGTGGAGCGTCCACGACCGACGCAGTGGAGCGCGTCACCACAATTTTTGTGGCGCCTCCACCGCGTTCGCCATTGAGCGTCCCACCGCAAATTCTGTGGAGTTTACATTAAAATATACCGTTTTACTCCCTTGCAATGTAAAAGGACTATAATTAAACCTTTTTTATAACAATTTCAACAATAAATACCCTGTAGGTACTGCTCGAAGAGGTACTACGGTACATGTTAAATATTTCTTGATTAGTCATTGACACAACAAAACAATCTTACTTCCGTTGTCCTTAACAACCCACAGTAGAAACAGAAATGGCTGACAAATGTGCTTACGGAATAAATTGGATTAACACAAGTTTTACAAGGAACAATAAATAATTACCTGGCATAAATATTCGTAAACAATGGATGGATAATCATGGCTGGTAATCACTCGATAAAACCGCGAATAAATTACAGCAAGACTGTCAAAGACAAAACTCGCGGAAACAGGTGACAGAGCTCGTCATGGAAAACACAGGCGGAAACCTAAACTTTATATGAGTATAACACTGGTTACAAAACATGAGGGGGACTAGTTGCTCTGTAATTTTAAACTAGAGCACTGGTCTAATTTGTATTTTACTGCCAGTAGTAAGCATCTGAAATAAAATGAAAATATACAAGTGTAGACCAAGGTAAGACATTAGTAAATACTGGGGCATTACATTACCCCCCGGTTTTCCATGGCTAAACTCCTGTTGCCATCAATTTAAGTAAATACATATGTTAAAGTAATTAGACTGGTTTATTTTATAAACCCAATAACAAATTAATTCTACTACAATTTAGAACCTTAAGACATAGCATCACCTTAATAAATATGGCATACCACCTTAATATACAATTTAGTGTCATTCTGACATTTACTATTGAACAAAACAAGATAATAATTTATCAAGACCTTAACACACAACAAGTGTAACAATATTAACTTTTCAACAGTCAAAGCACAAGCATCAACATCATAAGATAATATTAGGTAAGTCCATTTCTTCAATTTTAAATTACCATTTTCCTTGACTATTTAAAAGTCCTTCAGAATTAAATATCATGAACAGTCTCTATCTCAAATACAGTTAAGAATTTGCTATTCACTATTAATTAGTCAATGATTCTAGTAAAACACTGAGCTTTCTGTTCCCATTTAATTAACTAATTTAGTCACTAATTCACTGTTACATGTATTCACTGGTAAAATATTTAAGATTAAATCTCCTTATTTTCTATTTGGCTTGTTCACAGTGGATTTCACCGAGGGCCTATTTTCTTTTTCATGCTCTTCTATCCGGGGTCTCTTTTCAGGTCTTCTGTCCAGATCGTCGTCCCTCCTGGATCGCCCGTTCCTCTCGGACAGCCTATCCAGAGACTTCGACATCTGTAAAAGATGGCTGCCGAGCGTTCTTTCCAAGTTTCGGATGGCCCTTGCATTACTCTCCATCATGGTGACAAGGCTGGAGAACCCTGAAGTGATGCTTTTCTCCAATTTACCTATTGCCTCTACCACGGGACCCAACTCCACACTCGGTACCTTCACTTCATGAGGGGCATTGTCAATTGCCTGACCAGTTCGCCTTGTCCCCATTTGTGCTGGTGTGGAGGGCAAGTCAAAACACTGGTCCTTCGGGAGAAGATCAGCGGTGATGTCCTCCAGCACAGACTGGGCGCTTGGACTACGCCGGGCCAGCGGAGGTGTGTTAAGAATGCTGCCTAGTGTGCCTTGGGTCTCCTTCAAAGGTGAGCCAGGTAAGCTCGGCAGCCTCAGCTCTGGCTCCTTGCCACTGGTAAATGGGACTGAGCTTAAAGGCTGGAACCCTACGGCGGACCCAATGGTAGCGTTTACATTTACACGGGCTGCTGTGGCTGTTGTTGTTGGCTGGAATGCACCTGAGTTCGCTGGCACTGACGGGGTATACTCCGGGAAGACTGGAAGGTCATCCTCCTCTGGCAAGTCGGTTGACAGCGTCAGCGGCAGCCTCGGTGCTGTCGAACCCGCGGTGATACTTGGTCGGAAAGGATCATACTGCTGTTGAGGTATGTGGTTCACGCCAGGTGCTGCTGGAGACATTAACTTAGCAAGCTGCTCCGGGGTAACCGAGATATTGATAAGGCGAGGTGACACTGGAAGCGGCTCGGCTGGCGGTGTCTGGGTTGAGAGTGGTAGCGGGAAGGCATCGTCGAAGTCGTCAGATGTGTCATCCAACCGGTATGGGTTCCTGCAGGCCAAATCTAAATTGGTTGCGAGTCGTATGTCGACCCCATCGACAACTTGCTTGGGGTTGGGATTTTGGATCAGATGCCTTCTTGGGTTTGGGTCGTAACCCAGCGTTGCTGCCACTGCAGCATGTCTCTTATAATGAACCACATGTTTTTCAAGTGCATCCCTGGTCGAGCATCTAAACATGCACAAGGAACAATAGAACGGCGCCTGGTCTAAGGCCATGTGGTGCTTTTGGACATGTGTCACCGCCCTGTATCTTTCTTGGACATAGGCAACCCCGTTCTTCTGGCAGTGGAGGCACGTATACATTTTACGTTTGGTCTTGTCCATTGGAACCTGGAAATATACAACCAAAGGAAACCTTTATCGGGTGACACATCAGACATCAACCAGTCAACTGACGGCATTCCTCACTTACCGATATGCATGGCCCCTCTTGCATCTTTAAACTTCTACTACCAGCTGACCACTACTTGCAGTTCCTACAACTAACTTGCTGTTACCCTAGTACTTTTCTGCCCTAACTTTAGGAGTTAAGCCTATAACAGTTGTCACAATGCTTTAGCTATTGAGTTTGGGATAAGGAGTACTGTTCCAACTAACATCTCAGGTTTACTGCTTTACTGGTGAGACTTTAAGGATTTAGCTAACCCCTTAATCCACCTTGGGAGGTTACTACCTTCATATTTCTTCAGTTTATCATGGTGGGCCATACGCGAACTACCATGCAAATCGAGCTGTACAATGAATGTAACTGGGGATCGTTTTTCGACGATCACATAAGGGCCATCATAGCGCTTTTCTAGCTTGGGCGCGATCCCCACTTTCTTTACCTCATGGAGCAACCAGACGGGATCTCCCACCTTGTAATTTGTGAACGCAAGTTTAGTGTCATACAAGTCTTTGCTGCGCCTTGCGCTAGCCTTTAAATATTTCCTTGCCACTTCATGGGCTCGGTGCATTTTCTCTTGGATCCCCATGACATAGGTAGGGCCAGAGGGAGTACCCTTTAAAAGAGGACTATGATAAACCAAGTCTGCGGGCATTCTTATTTCGCGACCCATGACCATCAGATTGGGTGTTAGTTTGGTTGCTTCATTAGGGGAGGACCGATACGCTCCAGCAATGCAACCCAAATGGAGGTCCCATTCTTCTTGGTCAATAAGGTAGGCCTTAACCATTTTAATCAATGTTCTGTTAAAGCGTTCTGTTTGGCCGTTGCCTTTTGGGTTTCTTGGGCTTGTCCTACTTTTCCTGATCTGAAAAAGGCTACAGAGTTCTTTGAAGAGCTTGCTCTCAAATGTAGACCCTTGGTCAGTGTGAACAGTTAAAGGGGCCCCCCAGCGGGCAAATACTTCGTTTGCCAATCTAAATGCACAATCTTCCGCCAATTGGTTCGGTACAGCCATTACCTCCACATACTTAGTAAAATGATCTGTAATCACCGGTATGTACCGGTTACCGTTGGCTGTAATTGGAAAAGGTCCCATATAGTCCAGTGCTATTGTGTCCCATGGGGCGCCACTACTTAAGTGACCCATGGGGGCTCTAGGGTTCTTAATCGGTCGAGTGTCAGCGGCACACGTGTCGCACGCGCTTATATACAAACGAACATCTTGTTTGAGGCCATACCAGTAGTAACCATGAAGGATTTTCTGTTTCGTCCTTTTAGTTCCCAGATGACCCGCTAAAACCCCGTCATGACTGTGTTGAAGTATCGCCTTCTGCAAGACTTTGGGTACTATTATTTGTAGGTAACTATCTGTGGCATTTAGTTTGGTGAATTGCCTACAAAGAATCCCTTGATTAATTTTGAGAGTATCCCAAATGAGCCAGTAGTGCCTAGCTGCAGGGCTACTGGTTTCCATGTCAGAACTGCTGGGGCGCTCCCCACAGAGCTTTGCATTCAGCACCACGGCAATATCTGGATCGCTCAGTTGATGCGCAGTTAGTTCTGCTCCCGAAAAGGGGTGGCACCACGGTTTTAATGGCTCCTGGGCCTCACCTGAGGTGCCCGCTTTGGGTTCATTAAGCTGCTTTATCACCTGCACTTGGTCTTTAGCATTCTCTTCAACTGCTTTAGGGACATGTGCTGTTTCTTGTGTGAACCCTGTCAGTTGCATCTGTTCGGCACGTCGCCTACATTTGTTGCAGGGCCCGCATTTTAGGGGTTCACTGGTGTCTACCATTGCGCACTGGCAGTCTTTTGGACTGTCGCATCGCGAAAGAGCGTCACAGTGCGACTGTTTATTGCCCGCCCTGTACTCTATGGTGAAGTCGTTTGGTGCTAAAATCTCTATCCAGCGGGCGATTTTCCCACTTGGCTCCTTCAGGCTGAATAGCCAGATAAGGGCCTGGTGGTCAGTGCGGACCAAGAACTTGCGACCCAGTAAATACTGCCTGTGGTACTGAATGAAATAAACCACTGCCAGCAGTTCCTTTTCAGTGATGCAATAGTTGCGTTCAGCTTTGTTAAGGGACCTACTAGCATAAGCGATTACTCTCTCCCGTCCACCTTGCAGTTGGGCAAGTACAGCCCCAATACCTATGCCTGAGGCGTCCACATCAAGAATGAACTGACCACCCTCATTGATGGGGTAACCCATTATATTTGGACTGATTAAGATTGCCTTAAGCGTGTTGAAAGACTTTTCGCATTCATCGCTCCACTGAAATTCCATACCCTTTTTGGTTAATTCGTTAAGCGGCCTTGCTATTTTAGCAAAGTCTTTGACAAAGCGTCTATAGTATGAACCTGTGGCCACGAATTGCTTCACCTGTTTGGTGGTCTGGGGTCTTGGCCAACCTATAATTTTTGATATGTTTGTAGGGTCTGGCCTAACGCCATCTTTGGAAACTACATGACCTAGAAATACGACTTCTGTCTGGAGCATTTGGCATTTGTCAGGGCGTAGTTTCAGACCCGCTTGCTTAATCCTCTCTAAAACCTGACTTACACGAGAAATATGCTGCTCAAAAGTTGGGGCATAAACAATTATGTCGTCGATATAGACGAGACCTGTCTCCCATTGGAGGCCCTGTAATGCTAATTCCATGGTTCGTTGAAATGTACTCGCGCTGTTACTAAGTCCAAAGGGCATTTTGGTCATCTCGTACTGACCAAATTTACAAACAAATGCACTCTTAGGAATGTCCTCCTTTTTCAGAGGGATCTGGAAATAACCGCTGGTTAGATCAAAACTGCTAAATATGGACGAGCCGGCCACGGCGTCAAGACAGTCTTGCACCCTAGGAAGTGGGAAGCCATCAGGCTTGACCAGGGCATTAACCTTACGATAATCAACACATGGGCGTATTGCCCCCGACTTCTTCTTTACTAAAACGATGGGGCTGGCCCAAGGAGAAGTGCTCTTTTGAATTATACCCTTTTTCAGGAGGTCTTCTATAGCCTTTTTTTCTTCTTCGGCGTATGCAAGAGGTACTCTTCTAGGTCGCTGCTTAATCGGGGCTGCATCACCTGTATTAATTGAGTGTTCTGCCAGATTTGTTACACCTAGATCCCATTCGTCTTTAGAGAAGGTTTCACCATATTTAGAAAGTAAGCCTGCAACTACGCCAGACTCGTACTCCGACCTGCCTTCAATTGCCTTTTCATATAGGCTCAACAGGTGGCTAGGGACCTGGTCCCTTGGGGCGGTTGGAAACGAATGCTCAGGTATGCTTTCTTCTTTACCTTCAACCGTTACTCGGCGCACTCGGTTCAAATTCAAGCTCTCATCTGCATACTCCTTCTCAGCTATCACACTCACCACCCGCTCTACTCTCTCAGCCTTACCTATTTCTGCATCTTGCCTCAGCTCTACTTCGGTTGGGTATGGGTTCAAGACTCGAACCTTTGAGGTCGCAGACCTGTTTATGTCAACCAGGGTGGCGGCTAGCATTAAATGGTACCTCTGCTTAAAGCCCTCTGTTGGCTCTACCAAATAAAAAGCTTGGTCACCATCGTCATCTGCTTCGACCCTCTCTTCATACACATCTACCAAGGCTTCTGTCTTACCTGGTATACTGATGTTGTCTGCAACCACAACCTTCCGGGCCTTGGCGCCCTTGCCCTTCTGATGACACGGGATCTCGACCCCGTCCAAGACAATTAAATTTCTACTCAGTAATAGGTCCGCTGGTCCGGCTCTATTATTCACTAAGATATCGTATCCCAACAATACCTCGTCTTCTATGTCAGCCACTATAAGCTCTTTACTCAGCTTAAGTGCTCCTAGCTGCATCTGAAAAATTGCCTTACCTCTCTCCTTAATCGGGGAGCCTCCCGCTCCTCTAAGGCAAGCTGAACCATTAAGACTAGGGCGCCCTTCTCCCAGACTATCATACACTCTGGGGGATAACACGGTTTTTGAGGCGCCTGTATCAGCCGTAAAAAGCACAGGTCGTCCCTCAATAGACCCCTCAATATATATCCCATCCCCCATTTCTTTCAGTTTTTCCCTAAGATTCCCCCATGCTAATGGAATTCTTATATTTTCCTTAGGTTGATTAATGTTACTATTTGGGGCCTCCGCGCACGCTTCTACTGGGACCTCCCTTCGGCCACAAGGGTCGGTCCTGTGGAGTTTAAATGGCTATTATTGTTCCTAGCGTTGGTTTTCGCGTTTTCGCTACTTCCCGCGTTTACCTGCTTAGCCGGGCAATTTCTTGCATAATGCCCGCGCTCATGACAGTGAAAACATTCTGTATCCTTTGTTGCAAGTCTACCCCTGTTATCGTTTTGTTTAGGTTTCTGCGCCGCCTTTTCTAGCCTATCTATTCTTTGTAAAATTTGCTCAAACATCTTCATTTGATCGTCGCTTGTAGACTTAGGGACTTCCGACCGGTTTGTATTCGTTGTGTCTCTCTGTTTCTTATCCGTGTTTTGCTTATTTGGCATTCTGTTTATTGCGTCAATGTCCTCGTGCTCCTCCACTTGCGTTCTTCTTGCGCTACCCCTGTTTTTCCTGTCATACTTCTTAGTCTGTATCAGGTTAACAACATGGAAAACAGCCTCATCGATCGTATGGGGCTCTTTGTGATACTCCACCTCAAACCGGATATCATCATCTAGGAGCCCATCGAGGAATCGGCGCACGAGATCTTCAGCACGAGTACGCCTGTCGCGGTAACCGTGAGCTTTGTCATACAGCCTTTTCAAATCGGCAGCATACTCTTCGGCCGTCTCGCCGTATTTCTGTGATCTCCTACTAAATTTCGCGGCAAACGAGCGCGCGGTTTCTATTTTCTTATAACGACTATCTAATTCCGAAATTAGTTCGCTATAATTTTTCAGAATCGCAAACGGAAGTTGTGTAAAAACAAATTCGCCTGCCTGACCCTCAATTCTGGGGAGGAGTTGGTCTAACCTATCTTCATCACCCCATCCATACCTCTCGGCAATCGCCTCAAACCTAGCTATCCATGTTGGCCAGTCTTCCTTACCCGTAAATGGCGCTAACTTAATGCTGGGACTATGCCTAGATGCTCTATTTGTCAGCCTGCTGGGGCCGTCTTGCCACGGGCTGTAATCTAAATGATTATTTGGGACATTTCGGTTATAATTTACGATAGGAGCGCTGTGGTGGTTATAGTGAACATTACTTGCTGTTTGATCATTAGCTACGGACCTGTAATAGGAAGCATTCTCCATTTGCGGTCTGGGGTAACTAAAATCATTTGAGTCGGGGATCGGGCCGCTGCTATCTCCTGCTGAGTGTTTGGGTGTCTGCTTGAGCTCCTTAAGCTCTGTAACTACATCTTTTAAAATAGTTGCCATGCCACTCATCATTTCAGTCATTTGATTGACAGCGTTGTCGTTGCTGTTTCCTCGGCAGTGCCCTGTCGTCGCCGACACCTTACTTGAAACAGAATTGGCGTCGGACATATCATCCGCGGTCTCAAAACCTTGGCAGGTAGCGAATCTGTCTTCCTGCTCGGGACCTTGCCTCTGGAAGGTAATCACACCGTCACTATCAACAGCCCTAGGCTCCAACATAGTAGCGTAATTGTCTGTGGCCAAATATGACTTTCTTCTCAAGCAAGGATTCGATCACAGGACCTGATGTTTAATTATCAGATCCCACCGCTGCCACCATTAAATGTTGCGCGTCAGTGACTGTTCACCCGCTCGTTCTGTACTAGCGCTTGGTAATCGGGTTGCTGTCGGGTTGCTCCCGAGGCTCGGATAACTTGCTATCGGGGCTGATTAATGAGCTGTGACTTCAGAGGCTCTGAGGCTTGAAACGACTGGCTACTGGTGACTGGAAATCTGGCTGCACGGCGACTTAGGACCGCAAACTTGACGACAAAACTTGACGGACGGAAAACTGATACAATTGTTGAATTTCGGGGAAAATGTGTTGGAAAAGGGGAAGGGGGACTGGGCTGGACTCCAACTTAAACTAAGCTTAAGGATAAACTAAATAACTAATTAAAAACTAAAGACCTGCCTCAATTCAACTTGTTTTATTCAGCGAACAAAATAAGTTCAATAGTTATAACAATATTATGCTACTTTAATTCGTTACCATATAACATCTAAAATTTACTAAGTACCTATAGCTAAAATGTCAGCTACCCGAAATGCCGCCAGTTACTCTGGCACTAGTTTCGTAAATTACAAAAATTTACAAACGTTAATAAATTAATAGATAATGATACTAATTCAAACAAATTGTCTTTTTGATTTTAAATATCGTTTTTACTATCAGTCAAATGCAAACTGCGAAAAATAATCAAAGATTAAGAACCTAGGTCAAAATAAATGCATGCAGGTTTTTGGAAGTGTTGGAGTCCCGGAATGACTGGAAACTCGGCTTATATACTCCAGAGGAACTCTCCACAACCACAGTTGTGAATTACGCAAAAATTGTGGTTTTACCACGAAATTGGTGGAGCGTCCACGACCGACGCAGTGGAGCGCGTCACCACAATTTTTTTGTGGCGCCTCCACCGCGTTCGCCATTGAGCGTCCCACCGCAAATTCTGTGGAGTTTACATTAAAATATACCGTTTTACTCCCTTGCAATGTAAACGGACTATAATTAAACCTTTTTTTATAACAATTTCAACAATAAATACCCTGAAGGTACTGCTCGAAGAGGTACTACGGTACATGTTAAATATTTCTTGATTATTCATTGACACAACACAACAATCTTACTTCCGTTGTCCTTAACAACCCACAGTAGAAACAAAAATGGCTGACAAATGTGCTTATGGAGTAAATTGGATTAACACAAGTTTTACAAGGAACAATAAATAATTACCTGGCATAAATATTCGTAAACAATGGATGGATAATCATGGCTGGTAATCACTCGATAAAACCGCGAATAAATTACAGCAAGACTGTCAAAGACAAAACTCGCGGAAACAGGTGACAGAGCTCGTCATGGAAAACACAGGCGGAAACCTAAACTTTATATGAGTATAACACTGGTTACAAAACATGAGGGGGACTAGTTGCTCTGTAATTTTAAACTAGAGCACTGGTCTAATTTGTATTTTACTGCCAGTAGTAAGCATCTGAAATAAAATGAAAATATACAAGTGTAGACCAAGGTAAGACATTAGTAAATACTGGGGCATTACAGTATTATTAATTTATTAGTTGGTAAAAAGATTTAATCCAACTTAAATCATCAACCTCATAAAAATGCAGCGAATTTTTTTTCAAACACCGTTTGATATTTTACGGAAACGTTTTCACAAAGAAATTTTTATACATTTTACTTATACATTTTAGGCCTATGTTTAATATTTTTCAATGTAAAACGGTGCCACCTTATTACATAAAGCGAGCAAAAATCGCTACAATCATAATCAAAACGGATATTGAACCAATTAAAAATTCACTCGAAATAGCCATGAATAATGAAGTTATAAGTAGTTAACTTTTCTCATATGTTATTTACAATGAAAAACACATAACATAATTATAACCTATCTGTCAAGAAAAATGTTGTCTCGCATTCTTACAAGAAAAATTTAACCTAGTTTTTGTTTTAAATTGGCCACTTACATGCCAACAATTGTTTAAACACATGCATGTCCCATAACTCTACCATGACCAGTTTCAACAGTTAAGACGTTTCTACTAATAAACAATGAAATCAGTGATAAAAAGTGTTGATGGGCTAAGCATTATTAGGTAAAAAATATTAGGTGGTCTACATCTCTGTTCTCAATTTCAGTGTGATCTTTAAGGGAGCTTTCACTGTTAGGAGATTCAAGCTACAGCTTTGATACTGGTACTAAAATTGCTGTCAATACAAATTACTGCAGTATCATTATATTTCGCGGGGTTGCGCACACTGCCAAGGGACTGCCTAACTTGAGTTGCCTGCTCAGATTTATTTTCTTTGTATGAACTGCTATATAGAGATGAATTGTGGTCTAAACGTGGATGGCAAACATCGCTTAAGAGATTCAAAAAATAGATGTTCTTGCAACAACTGCAAATTCTCGTAATAATTGTAGCAATACGGTAAAGTTAGTTAAACTTCGTGTCGCATTAATGGGTTTTAACGGTTGAGAAAGCACATGGCAATAGTTTTGCGCACTCTGCATGTGACATATACTGATGCGCCATTTGTATTTGTAAATAAGTGCTAAAATCTAGTACCATTTAATTGGATCAGTTGATTTCGACTTACCGAATGTTTCAGGATGAAAAAAAAATGGAAACTCTCGAACGCCAAAATGAACTTTAAAAAAACTTGGCACACGTACTTTCATTAATATCTTCTTTTTTCATACGTAAAGCAAAGTTAAAACAATAAACAAAACTCGCTAAGTTTGAAAATCCTTTAAAATTCTATTTACTTCTTAACACGAAATCAAGCGACATACACAGCATCAATTTAAATGTCCACGTTAGTAATATAATACGTATGGCAAGAATATGCGAGATCTTTTGTCTGACAAATTTATAAGATATGTGATAATTGAAATTGTACGCTTAGCTTGGAATTTCTGGGTCCGGTAAATAGATGCCAAACCAATACTTAGTAAAAACATATTCTAATAAAATAAATGTATAACGATGAATCTCAGGTAAGACTGATTGATCGAACGAAGTCTGCATTGTGTCATAAGTGGAATTTCCGAATGGAATAAGTCCTATCGGAAAATAAGCAACAAATTCCGTTGGGAATGATTCCGATCGGAATAAATGTTTATAGAGAAATTCCGATCGGAAAAATATTTGTCGGAATGTTTCCTATCGGAATTTGCCGACAGGACTGATTCCGATAGGAACCGTGAAATTCCGACGGGAAAACCATGATTTCCTATCGGAAGGATTTTCGTTCCGGTCGGAATGTCATGATTTTTAACTATGTTTTTCGGCAATATTTCTGTTAATTTTCAAAGCCCCACAATGAAAATTTTTAAATTAAGAGTTGAAGTTACAAGCTTTCGAATGATGTATAATAAAGCTACCTTGCTTTTAAAATGAAAAAAAAAAGTTTTCGGAAAATATAATATTCCGAAAATTCACAGGATCGTGTTATTTGCATTTGATAAGCTATTAGTGTGTTGACAAGAATATTATGAAAAAGGCAACATATGCATATCAGGAATCGCCACATTAAAAATACACAGCCTCCCCACGCAGCGAAAAAGAAGAGAGGAAGAGAGAGAGAGGGCGCATGTTTTATATATGTATGTCAATTCAAATAGGACGCCACAAACAATTAATAAACAAGAGAACCTTTGGGGATACCGCCTTGGAACGGTCAGTGGCAAAACAAATTGCCACTGGGGGTTTAAACCAGGTTCTAGGGTGCACCAACCTCACACTTGCCCCAACAGGTTCTCGTATCACAAAACAAGTACAAATTGTCTTGGTGAAATAACTCCAACCCACCCATCAGCTCAACAATGTTGCATGCAAAAGCATACAAACATATAAACATAAGAATTTAATGGCATTGCCAAGCCAAAGGGCGGGTACTCAATGAGTAAATAAATGTGTTATATTCATGATATCATAATATTTTTTTATTTTTTTTATTCAAGGACAAGCAATATACGCCTCCATTAAAATTACCTGTAATTGATGCTTAGCGACTGTTATAACCATAAGTAAGATGAGGTAATATGACTGTTGCTTTGATAAAACAGTAAACAGTGCCAGTTTTGTTCTAATAAACCAGTATCTTAATCCAGTATATCGGTTAACAACCTTCTTGCACTTTATGTATCTTGTATTAAAATAGGTAATATATAAGAATTATGTTACAAAAAAAATAAAGGTATTGATGCTGGTGTATTTTTTATTTAAATATTGTTAAACTTTAGAGGTTAATGATCTGCGTACTGCTCAATATGTCTTTAAATAAATATGTATGATTTAGATGGTCGTCCTTTTTTAATCTTTAGATTAACAATTAACCTATCAATATGGCTCAGTGACAACATTGTAGTTACTGTACAGTTTACGTTTGCACAAATTATAGGCTGTTGCATCCAGATTAAAGCTAAGTCAAGATACTCTCGATTGAGACAGCTAACATTTATATGTTCTAACAAAATGTAAAAAAGAAAGAATATACAAATTCACAATTTTTTATCATTTTATTGTTCTATTTATGTGTTTTGTCATAACAAATTCTTAAGCTTTCTTTGAAAAATAGAAAACAATAATGTTTTATTTAGGACAATTTATTTTTTTCATATTTCACATGTTTTATTTACCAGTTATATCAGTTATTATTGCTCTAAAAGACCTTAACTGGTGCTTTCAACTTAGTTTTAAGTAAACATAGTTTATAGAAAGTTCATATTCACATTATGAATGACTCTACGGTAATCTAGATACAAACTATAACACGGTTTAGAATTTTTTTTCTTTATTCTAAGTCATTTTTCTAAAAACATTAATTAAATAATTATGTAACATATAATTAATATTAATTAGTTTTATTTGTAACACTTTTGAAAGCAATATTTTTAACTGTTGTCTTTTCACTTTTTTGGAAACAATTCTAAAAAAAAATATTTTTTTGAATTTCAGTCTAATCATTTAATTTATAAATAAATTGTACTTTGTCAATATTGTAACTTCAGAATTGTATGTTACGGAGATTTGAGGGTTAAAAATGAACAAGCTCAAAGTTAACACTTTAACATTTTAACCACATAACATAACATAGTATACACTATAAACTACTTACTATTCTAATTTTATAGTTTAATCCAAAATGATTGCATAGTTGTTATACAGTTTTGTAAATGTGTTCAGTTCTTTGTACAACAATATCAGTTTTAGAGAAAATACTTCATTCAATCAGTAATATTAGTTTAAAAAAAAAACGACTGTCAATGTAATTAGAAATCTACACAGGGCTAACAAACATCAGGACATTGCACAGAGCACACATGATTAATTTCTTCAAATAGATATCAGCTAACACCATTAAAACAAATAAAAACAAGGAAATAAGCCATATTTTAATGAGTAACATAAGTTATGTATGTGATAAATTTGAAGTCATGCAAGTTTCAAGAAAACTTGCAGTTATCAAGCACAATTATTTAATTAAACACTATATTGTTTGCTTGTTCATCTCAAAACATGAATATTATGATTGAATTAGCAATAAGGTAACATATTAGATTATGGTAAAATTTTTACTTTTGCTAGTGTGATTTTCATGAAAAACACACTGCTTCATATTACTAGATCACGCAGCTTTCAAAAACATATATTATTGCCTAAAGGTGTAGGTTCACGAAGGCCTAATATTGGCCTAAAATATGTAAAATTTTTAATTTTGTTACATATCTTAAATGTGATTGCCATTGAATACATAAATAATTATACTTTTCATATCTTAAAATTTTATATTGATTACTGCTAAAGGTGTTTGACATGGGGCCATCAAAATTGCTAAAAATGAGGAAAATTCATATTTTTGTCCATTTTTACAACAGATTTTAGAGGATTTCGATAAGGGCACGCTTCTCGACCAAAAGCAAATTTTGACCTTGAATTCAGCACGCATTTATACAAAGAAATTTCTTTAAATTAGTTTGGTCGAAGCCTGAGCCCAATATGAAAATTACCAAAATATGATGAAAATTTAATAAAATATTGCGTTTTGGCAAACATTTTCAAATTTCAGACATATTTGACATACTTAAGTTTTTATTTTGATTTATGGGTTCATCTTGACTTTTTATCTTTTCAAGAATACAACCATTATAGATTAAAAAAAGCACACTTTCAGTGATGTAAATGCAATTTGAAAATTTGAGATAATTTTAGGCCAATTTAGGCCAATTTTGAGCCTTCGTGAATCTACCCCTTTGCTTACAAACAAAAATCCTACAGGTAAGTTTCTGACTTAAATTTAATCTTTTTAGGGTTATGTGTGTGACATACTTAATATGTTAGGTAAGAGTAAAAATTTTGAAATGAAAACTACATCAATCAAAAGAGAATACTTCATCCTTATAGAACAATACAAGTTTTAAGTGTTAATAGCTGGAATAGAGCAGAATTAAAGGTTCAAAATCCATATATTTTTTCTACAAATTTTAGGGGTAACATAATAAAACCTCCGTAACACCCTTATGCCCCACTCGCCAGACTGCAAACAAACTGCAAAATATCCGGGACATAACAGGCTTCAGAAAAATCATGTCTACAAAACTTCCTAAGGGTGGGGAGCAAACATGTTCCTGGCCACCGGCCTAAAACGCAAGATACACGATAGACGGATGCACTAAACACGATAGACTCATGCGCGATGCATGATAGACGGACGCACGGTAGGCGCAAATTGTGTACCCATGTGTTCCATACATTACTTTTACCTCTGTGCGTAAATCCTGCTATATTGTAGACATTATTTTGAAGAACCCTTGCCACAAGTATTTTTTTGGTTCTATAAAAAAAGTAATATATGCATATCAGGAATCGCCACACTCACAAAACACAGCTTCCCTACGCAGCAAAAAAGAAGATAGGAAGAGAGAGAGAGAGAGAGAGAGAGAGAGAGAGAGAGAGAGAGAGAAAGAGAGAGAGAGAGAGAGAGAGAGAGAGAGAGAGAGAGAGAGCATGCTTGTTATAAGTATTTCAATTCAAATAGGACACCACAAAAAATTAACGAAAAAGAGAACCTTTGAACCTTTGGGGATATCGCATTGGAACGGTCAGTGGCGAAACAAATTGCCACTGGGGGTTTAACCAGGTTCTAGAAAATTTTAAACATAACAATCTTATGAACAAGAACCAAACTGCAGTGAAAAGATCATATATTTGAGAGAACTGAAAGAAGACATGTTGTTGTTTTGCTATTACCGTACAAAGACTATTGTGCGACCTGGATTCAAGCATAGATAGATAGATAATACATTAATGTACCTTATCGAATAATACTATTCAAAAGTTTCTAAGCTCCAATACATGTAATATTCATTTCTGTTGCCATATGCCAGTTATTACCGGTAGTTTATTTCTTTTAATTGCATTTATAAAACAATATAGACACATGTTTTAGCAATTGGTAATATTTTAGGCAAATCGATTTATGGGTGACTATTTAACAAAACACACTGGCATAATGACCATGGTATACCTTAGCTCATGCAGCTAATTTCTTGCCAAACAATCTCCTATAATGTATGCCTTCTCTTATATCTACATGAGAGCAGGTAAACATTAATGTTTAATTTCACAGATACGACATCAAACACCTTAACTTGACGACAGAATCAATGTTGGAATAACACTGAATACCGACTTAATGTATGTTGCTTAGCTGACAGATATTATTCATATGGGCATGTGTTATTGAAGCAAGGTGGCATGTCATGGTTTAAAGAAGACCAAGTCTGCTTAGTTCAGTCCGACTTTCTACGTAGTTATGCTGTGAGATATTATGTGAATTTAGACGATATCATGATAACACAGTAGCTAGAAGCTTCCGTTTCAAACTATTTCCCAAAATACCGTCTGAATAAAATTCCATCGAGTTGATATTGTAATATGCTCTCTCTTCCCTTTTTACTTTTAGCTGCGTGCGAGGCTTTGTTTTCTGGGTATGGCGATTCCAGATATGCATATTTCACTTTTGTCATATTACCCGTATGCACCAAGTGAATATAGTAAATATTCATCGAAACCAATATTATATTAAAATGAAGAGCATACTTGTTTCACACAGAACTGTAACGAAACATGTGTGTGTCATATATATGTATATCATCAATTTGTTAATATAATGAACATCTGCTTTTTTCGACTTGCCTTTCTCGAATGACGGTAACTCTAATGCTTTAGGAGCGATTTATCAAATACCTGACCTTCGCTTCACCTGTTAGTGAATCGATCGCAAATCTAACTTAGCTCAGTGTGAAGTTCTATTGTCATTGAATTTACGTCAACATGACGATTTACAGTCAAACGATATATCCGTTAATAAGTAACAGTTTCTTGTTTATATCAAAAAACGTGTTTCTAATATCATCAAGTCACTTTGAATGCACCTATATATCAGAAGCGGTTAAAACACCTCCTTTATAAAAGCTTAAAGGAGCCAGAGTAGTAGGTACCTTTCACCTTCAGGCAATCAAACAGGAATGCATGTTGATTGACAAGTATACGGTTAAATACTAGCAATGCACTGCATCTTAAACTGTATTTGTAATAACCCGTCCGAATCTATTATATTAGTTGTCGAAAATAGTTGTTTAAAACGATCATTATTCTTAATATTTCTTACTTTAAAGTAAAAGCTCTAAAAACACCATGCCGTGAAGAAGAATCAAAATTGCAGTAAATTGTTGTTTAAAGATCTATATATTATACTGAGCCAAAATGAAAACTTGACAAAAATAACATGGACAAATCCTATTACATTAATGATGCAAGTGAATGCATGTACCTGAAGGAATTCGATCACCAGTATGTTTATCTTGGTATATGTCGGTCCAGTATCTATCGGTTTAAAAAAAAAGAATACGTGGTTATGGAAAATTAAGCGTTGGATTGTGTTCTGTTTTTAATTAAAAGGGAGGTACATGTAATTTGCAAAATCGGATATTTAAGTAACTGTATCTTATTTATGTGCTTCAGTAGGATTTAAAGATTGTGTTTTCCTTCTGTACAGACCATAAACTTTTAAATTCGACAGTCAAATAACTTTTATGTTAAAAATTATCGATCTCACCATTGTTTAGAAAAGAAGAGATAACGTCGAGCCCTAAGAAAACATAACAACATCTTCCCGCTTTATCAAATGTCCAGATATGTAAAAATACCACAAATTAAATGAAAGATAAAATAAAGCATCACTGACCAAAAGTTAGGAATTAAACCACTGGTAAGTTTTCATTTTTGTTCAGTATACTTGTCGTAAGCTGTATAGGGCCACATCAACCCTGCTTAGATCCTTAAGATCTTTGATCAGAGTGTATACATTAAGTGACTGTACAATATATTATATCTTCAAACAAAATACTTTCATTTATTTAATCAATAGGATTTATTAACACTCCACAATGTAAAATATATTAGTTATGTGTACCAAAGGAGGACTAGAGTCTGGATTCTACTTGTCGGGGATCTGAAGAACACAATAAATTTGTGTGTAGTATTTAAGTTTAAATTCGTCTAACAGTTTTATTATATTGACTGCGTACTCGGTACATTGTCTACAATCTAGGCTACTACGGGAGGACGTTGGATACATTTTAATAAGATTTCAAGTACCCATATATTAAATGAGATACATTTTCTAAATAAAAATATCTATTTTCGTAAAACACAGCGTAATACAGTTAATATATTGTTTTGCTCCATTTTAATAAACTATAGTGTAACTATATATACATGACTTTATTATTTGGGTTTGCTTTAGCACTCAACTTTGTTAAGTGTGACGGTTGACTGGAGTTACAAAAGAAACAACTGTAGCTCCAATAAATCAATATGTTGAGAAGATTAAACGTAGATACTGTCAAAGAAACCTAATGAGATGGATGAACCTTACGAGGGTATACACGATACTAACCTTTTAATGAGGTTACATTATAAATAGGTGCATTTTAAAGACACATCTTGCCGACATATTCATGTTGAAGTTTACAGTACCGTAAACGTTTAAGGTTACAAACTAAACGCACAAAACACGATATACGGACGCACGATACACGATAGACGGACGCACGCTACGCGATAGACGGACGCACTATACAAGATAGTGCAGCTTCATATAATTCGAGTACGAGATTTAAAAAAAAATCAAAATATAAGATGGATGGTTGAAATTAAAACATATACATTAGCATATGCGAGAAACTTATTCACGTTGCACGATAAAAGTAAAAGACGCAAGATGCACGATACAAGATATAAGGACGCACGATACACGTTAGACGGACGCACGATAGACGTTTGACGGACGCACAATACACGATAAACGGAAGCACGTTAGACGCAAATGTTGTAACCTTAAAAGTTCACACTACTGTATATTACTATAATATAAGGGTAAGGCAAGCCTACACATGAATTTAATATATTAACGAGAAGATATACTTGCCGACATATCCTTATTTAAGGGTCCATCAACATGTCATAAGGGTACGACAGGCCTACAAGAAAAAATTAATATCTTAACCAAAGGATATGCTTGCCGACAGATCCTTATTGAAGGGTCCATCAAAAAGCTTTAAGGGCACGACAGGCCTACAAGCAAAATACAATATCTTAACTAAAGGATATGTTTGCCGACATACACTCAACAAAAGTTCTAATTGGTCAACAATTGTATATGTTTACAATGTATGCGAGTTTTGTTTCTTCCCTAAGTCAAGAGAGGTTGTGGAAAGAAATGTTTTATCTTGAAATCAATTATCTAATGTCTTTTTAATCTTTATTGACTGTTTTCTTCAATTAATCCAATACCATTTGCTTACACAGCAGGGTCAAAATTAGAACAGTCTTTAATTGAAAGGGAGGTAATTTTAAAATTGGATATTTTGAAAGGGATTTTGTTAAACAAATGTGCTGTTGATTGTTAAGGTTCTATGTTTTTCCTACTAATGAGGTGTCCTATTAAAACAAAACAAGAAATTAAGAGCAAATTTATGTTTGCTTGACCTTTTAATGCAAGAAATGCATTTTTAGCAAGATTAAGGATAACTCTAGCCAAACTGTTCCAAAACCAATTATTACAAGATTTAAACTTAAGCTGAAGAATGATGTTGGCATATGATCATAAATAAACAGTGAATTCAATGTCTTTCTAATAAAAAAATATGGACAAAAAGTGACCAATCAGAACTTTGGTTGAGTGTATCAATCTGACGGACATACATGTATTATCGTGCTATAAATGAACGGGAAACCTAATAGGGCTTGTCGGCTGACACAGGTTGAAGTGCAATTTTGCAAAGTACAACAAAGGGATACAAAATCCTTACCTAAGGTGTTTGCCGACAGATTAAGGTTTAAGAGCCAAGTATCGTAATATAATGGTATGACAAGCCTAAAATGGATACATAATCTTAATTGACATATAGTTTGTTAAAATATCATTACCGTATTTTATGTTAATTGAAGCATTTTTTAAAATCAATAAACAATTGATACAAGTCAACCGTCAGTTTGATCGGCTCCAGCCATTTCTCATTTATACACATTAACATATTTTATTCAAACAACAACTTTCTTAACAGATAGCTACGGAAAATATATTGTAAAAAAGTGAAATATGCATATATGAAGAATTGCCACATTCAGAAAAAACAGCCTCCCCACACAGTCAAGAAGAAGAGCGAGAGAGAGAGAGAGCATGGTTAATAAAATGATAAAAATGACACCACAAACAATTAACAAAAATGAGAACATTTTGAGGGGTTACCGCCTTGGAACGACCAGTGGCAAATCAAAGTGCTACTTGGGCTTTAAACCAGGTTCTATGGTGCACCAACCTCACACTTGCCCCAACAAGGTCTCAAATTAACACACAAGTACAAGTAACTCCAACACACCAATCAGCTCAACAATGTTGCATGCAAAAGCACACAAACATATAAAACATAAGAAGATAATAGCATTGCAAAGCCAAAGGGGCGGGTACTCAATGATCTTACCGAGACCAGAGTTCCTGGAGTAAAATCAGCAAGAACGCGCTGACAGGGATAACAGAAACAAATCGAGTTTTTAGGTTCTTTTAAGAAAAGATTTCCCCATAAACCCTCTAAATGCAAATAAATTATCCATTACGCAAACGCTTGTCGATAATAAAAGGGTCAACATTATATTTGCTCTGTGATTAGACAATGATGAAGTAAGGTTCGCCTTTAGAAGACATTACCCACCACGCCTTATACCTGTATTCTGATTAAGAAAAGCCAACAGTAACTGTATAGGGGGCAAGCTCCTGACCGCAGTCAACAACCCTGGTGTTAAGACAAAGATATTGAGTAAAAGCACACAGTAACTGTATAGGGGACAAGCTCCTGACCGCAGTCAACAACCCTGGTGTTAAGACAAAGATATTGAGTAAAAGCACACAGTAACTGTATAGGGGACAAGCTCCTGACCGCAGTCAACAACCCTGGTGTTAAGACAAAGATATTGAGTAAAAGCACACAGTAACTGTATAGGGGACAAGCTCCTGACCGCAGTCAACAAACCTGGTGTTAAGACAAAGATATTGAGTAAAAGCACACAGTAACTGTATAGGGGACAAGCTCCTGACCGCAGTCAACAACCCTGGTGTTAAGACAAAGATATTGAGTAAAAGCACACAGTAACTGTATAGGGGACAAGCTCCTGACCGCAGTCAACAACCCCGGTGTCAAGACAAAGGTAGCTTTGTTATCGTGTACAATTACTTTATGGGTACAAATAGCGTACACATGGATAAAATATCCTAACTTACGGATAATACCAGCCTAAAATGCCCGTTACCGTATTTCTAAGAAAACTATACAGTCACTTAATTCAGTGAATAAGCTAGCCTCTATTACGAGTCTATGTGATTTTAGTCGGTCTATTCTCTTATAGAATTGATGTTTATCAAACTGGGGTTTTAAAAGCCAAAACTTATTGAAACGAAGTTCTCAAATTAATGATATTTGCTCACACATGTTTAAGATTCTTTTCTAAGGTCAGCACTGGACGAAGAGAACTCATCAAAAGTAAGATTACCTTGTACAAAGGTCTAGTTAGTGGTGTTTTAAAGAAGAGGTTTGGCTATCATCATGGATGTGTTTCACTTAAATTGTTTCTACAGCATCTATTAATCAGTTATTTTAAATTTATAAATTCACTTTATGTTATCGTTATTATTATAATATCTCTTTTCATCGGCTTATTTTTGTTACATGTATTATAGACATGTTAAGTATTGTCGTATTCTGTTCTGTAGTGTTTTGAGTGTTAATTCGGCAAATTGCAAGAACATGACAAACACGTCATTTTCTTTATTAAAAATATTTATGCTTAACAATACCGAATTTTAAAAGCCGTGTACAATGTCTATAAAGGTGGTCGACGTGCTGAGGAGATAAATGGTAAAACATGGCATTTTAAAAAGGTTAATTACCAAGTAGAAATAATAATTAATAAATAAGGTAGCACACTCACAATTCTCATAGAAAAAGACAATCTTCACGGTTACCTTTTGAAACGGTTCAAAACATAACGGAGTCTATTCATTACTTCATTAAGTTGATGGTATTTTAATATTGTCAGACGTTGCCCTTTTTGGTTTTTGCGCCGTAAGCGCATTTAATCGTCGTTTTTATTTTTAAGAGACAAACCCTAACAACTTAACTTCATAAAATAAGTGCGAAATGAAGCACTTAAACATTTCTTGATTTATTGAAACATCCAACTTATGTTTTACACGAGAATCAAAGTTTTAACAATTTATAACAGCTGTATACTTAGTGTTTGTTTAGTTTTCTTAAATTGAAATTGTAAATCACGCCATGTGTTTGCTGCACTTGTTCTATATAGATATGACTGTGCGGTTTAATGTTAACTAAGTCAGATCTTTTATATTTTTCGTCTTACAAAAAATCCCGACCCAATTTTCAAAAATTGAAAAAAATAAATTTTTGATTTCCGATTTTTTTATTCCGACCTTACCCATTTGGTACTAAAACCTAAAAAAAGCGAAAGTGAATGAGTACGAATCAAGCGATGAAATCGAAAGTATTCCGATTTGTGCTGACTGATTTCTTTTGCACAATTAAAAATGGATTATTTTAAAAACAATCCATGTAAACAGTTCACTTTTCATAATAGCCCCCTCTATGGCGTAGTAAACGTTTTTGAAGCAACGTTTTAGGCTCAATTTCGGGGCCGAAAAAAGTATTCTTGAAAGCAAGAAATGATAAAACCATTGGTTAAACTTTAAGTTGTTACATCCCCGATAAAAAAAGTTTTAAAAATATATCTTGTTCCCGTGATGCCGCATTTTCGGCAGACAAGACTGATATCCACTGCATCAAGTGATTAAGGATGTATGAATGTGAGTTTGTGCTTATATTCGTGTGCTAATAAGCTAATGTTTATTTAAAAGTGAAATAGTGAAAAGTTTGCTTTACCAAAATATTGTGTTTAGTGAAAAAGCTTTGACAGATGAGACAAGGCTTGAAGATTACTTGTGATTGCTGTATACATGAACAGAAGCCTCAATCACAAAATTGCAGCATATAAAATGTTAAAATAAATCTATTTACAAATTTTAATCCTGTAATATATTTTTTGTCAGTAGTAAGAGGTAATCTAAATAAAAGCAAACTTGTCCAAACTGGTTTGAAAGTTGATTGTAAATGACAGTCACATCTTCATCTTTTTTTTATTTTTATTTCAACCTATCGTACTTTTTTTTTTCAAGAAGATTCTCGTAAGACTAAAAAAAAAGTGTGGCCCTACATGTTTCATCGTGTTTGGTGGCCTTTTATCGATAGGGCGGTCGGAATTGCATGATCAATTAATATATGGCTTGCTTGCATTTTAGAACATTATTTGCTATTTCTGTTTTATTATTATATGTGGAAACTTGTTGAATCACTCAGTAACCAATATGTATAAATCTGCAAGAACACTAAACAGCATAAATATCCACCAACGCGTATGAAGACGTCGTGAGATATGTTCAGGACATACACATGTGTTAAAGGCATGCCAAAACATCCGTTTCCAGATGTGTAGGCTAAAAGTAAATGCAGAAAAGTGCTCAGTGTTGGTCCCACAGAGATAAAAACAATACACATGTTAAGTTAAATATTGGTATTTTATTCATGTAGTAAAACATTCTAAATGTGTCTGGATGTGGCCATTCCTTATATGCATATTTCACTTTTTTCACAACTGGTCCAAACTTTATTACAGATGCTAACAAGGAAAAATTATTACCAATAGTGCAGATTCGAAACTAGGCTTTCTGCCTTGCATCGCATCAATATACTAAAACAAATTCGTTGAACGGAAAAAGAAGGTTTTACATGATAAACCTCCTGCTATAACGTATATTAAGTCAAATTCAATTATATATATTGACATATAAAACTGGAATTGAGCAAATTGGATCTTTTCTCCACAACTTTTCGTCCGGAAGTTTGGAACATATTTTATTTCATTCTCTGTATGTTTTAATAACCTTTTGTTTAATTTATGTCCAAATTCTACATTCCAAAATTACAACATATCAAAACTTAATCTTATGATTCATAACCGGAAGTTAAGATAACAAAATGTTCCATCAGATTTTATGACGTTTTAGACCATTATCTGGTGTCACTGCACACAATAAGGACGTATAATGTCGGCACTCAAAACAATAGCTAGTAATTCCTTTTACGAAGAGTTTGGTTAAAACATAAACATAGTCAGACATGAGATCATATATATACAGTATACTTCATTTTTAGTGATTTAGGCATTTCATATAAATTTTTATATAGGTTGTAGGTACGTTTATCCATTACTAATTAATAGTTTTGGTTTAACTGTATACATATTCCCCTTAATTACTATCTTGCAGTACAAGCCTTTACGTGATGAACAGAAATTATTCTGAAATTATTTAGTCTTCCGTATAAATAAATATTGTTTTTGTTATCATCAGCAAGTATGCACAAAGCGATGACACAAGAATCTTCCACATATAGTTTAGTTGCGATAACGATATGTGACAGCTGTCTATAAGAACGCCCATGTTTGAATAAAATGTTCATGCGTCAGACTTACAAACGTATATGATCAAACGGAAGTGTACTTTATTAATACTTTTTAAAAACGCTAAAAGCCTTGTTTCTGATGATAAATTATGCAATATGCTTGAGTTATACAATAATTTTTAAAGTAACGATTGTCAAGAGAAGCAACATGTAGAAAACACCAGCTCCCATACACTGTTAACAGCGAAATCTGTAGATCTACGTAAACTATCCAATGTCAACAATAATATATCAGAAATGATATCAAAAGGTGAAATATGCATATCAGGAATTGCCACATTCAGAAAACAACAGCCTCCCCACACAGTCAAGAAGAAGAGAGGGGGAGAGAGCATGGTTAATAAAATAATCAGTTTCAAAAAGGACGCCACTAACAAAAAACAAAAATGAGAACCCGAGGGGTTACCGCCTTGGAACGGTCAGTGGCAAATCAAATTGCCACTGGGGGTTTAAACCAGGTTCTAGGGTGCACCAACCTCACACTTGCCCCAACAGGTTCTCGTATCACAAGACAAGTACAAATTGTCTTGGTGAAATAATTCAAGTTAAAATATATTACCTCTCCGCAATTTACATATGATAGCTTTTATTTGCCAGAGGACTCATGTCTGGGTACAATTTATTTTAGACTTCAAGAACACAATCAATTTAGTTTAATTGGTTTATGTACATTCATCCAAAACGTTAAACATATTAAAAATCTGCCTTCTAATTTTATGCTTGGTCTGTAATCAACGAATAAGGGTTATCTCAGGCATGTATATGTATCAACGATTCTTTTTTTTTCATTTTGATGATATTGTAAGTGCCCGTATTATAAATATGATCATTTTTCTATCAAAGACATTTCATAAGTTTGTTAATCGCGGCAATATTAATTGATGGAGCGATTACATCATACACAAGTTAGTATAACAAGTAAAATTTTACACAAACATTCGTCTGAGTAAGGAGAGCAAATTAAGTTACTAAACATAATTTGGCTTATATATTGAACTGACCTTACCTGTAGCTCTAGTTGTTCATGTTTTTGCTGATACTGAACAGATTTGTTTTGGGAAGGATGTTTTAGCCCAAGAAGAGTCCGGTTTCAGCGCCTACTACTCATACACACCTGTAGGAATAGCATTTAATATTGAACTCGCATTCAAATAATGCTTCAAAAACAACAATATTAAATATCTTAACTAACTCAAGCATAAATATTTCTGATCGGGTTTCCATATTTCGTTTGCGAAATCTGACGACATTTTACAGCCAGATAGCCAGGATTCAACTGATCACAGAATATGCCATGCAAATGCGTTTTTTGAGTGCTTCGGTGTTATTGTCGGTCATCCTGATGACCGACATATTATAATCGACCAAACTTGAGATCTTAGCCTGAACACCGGTTAACAGTGACTCACGGTCCAGAACGTATGATTTAGACTATGCCATCTGTTCCAAAAGTTTAAACGGTTAATCATACTGTTTGTGTTTATTTGCATCATTTCTCCAAATATTATCCAAGTGAAATGGTAAAACTGCGATATTTTCAACAGACTAGCAGTCTTTAGATATAAAAAGTGAATCAGTACATTTGCCTCTTTGTTTGGGATGCATTATTTAATTTTATGTTGGAGATAAAGTGGAGCAGTCGAGATAGAAGATATTTAAACAAAAAAGGCACGTGTAAAATGCATTCTTTGTTGCCAGCTTGTAAAACAAACACGCCCACTGGTACTTGACCAACACTACCTCGTGTGCTGTATTATTCGTTTTGCTGAATGAAGAGGATTGTCACTTCGAATTTTCATTTAAAGGTTTCATTGCACCACATAGTCGTTTTAATATATGAGAATTTTTTCTCCTCATCCGAGGGCCTCTTGTTTGCAGGGATTACATGTCAGGAAAAAAAAACGAAAGCAATTCATCCCTATAATTTGTTTGTTTGCGCCTATATCTTGTTTGATAGAGGTGGACTAGTGCCGGAACAGAGGATGTATATTTGTGGCACCGTATTTGCGATTACGCGTTTAAAGTATGGTCTGTTCGGTTGGAGTACAATACTTGTCTTACAAGTAAGTTAACTTAAAAGTAAGTTAACCCCTTGTGTGGTGTCGAATAGATGGAATGCAGATCTTCGCACCAATAAATTGTTAGGAATTTAGATGAGAGAAATCATATTTAATGGATATCGGGAATTTGAGCCCTATGGGAATTAGAAATACTTTGGTTGACCCTACATAAAGTTCCAAATTAAAGCCATTTGAAAGGAACATAACTCTTAAAATAACAAAATAGGAGTTATCATTCTTATTGTCACGGATGGCTTTGTTCATGCAAGTAATTTATTCAAACAATTAAGATAATAGAACAAGAACTTTCAAAATTATAGGCAACAGTATGTTTCATATTAAAGTCTTTTAAAGGGGGGCATAACTCAAAATATTGAAACAAGGGTTACCGATCTTGTTGTCAGAGATGGCTTTGTTTATGCAAATGAGGATATATTTCAAGTATCGTGTAAATAGGACAAGGACTTTCAATGTAATAGGCAACATTAAATTCGATATTTAAGTAATATGATAGGAGAAAAAACAAAAAATAATAAAACATGAGTGATCATTTTTGTTGCCGGAGATGGCTTTATTCATGAAGAAGATATTTTTTAATTATTTAGTTAATTTGTCAAATACTTACGAACTTATAGGCAACATTAAGTTTCACAATTAAGTTTAAGGGCTTCAGGACAACGCAGCCGCCGACGACGACGACTACGCCGCCGGACAATAGAATCCATATGTGTCTACCTGGTATTGCAGGTGACACAATGATAAGCACTGCCATACATTGAATTTAACATCGTGAAAAATCGAAACAAAAACGTGTGACGAGAGCGAGCGATCATATTTATTACAGGATGGAAATTCTAAATAAATACCAACATTCTAACGAAATTTTTCTAGAGAAAATTACACTTTAGAGCCGTTTTCTGTAAAAGGTCATGCTAATGACCGACTAGCTTTTTGGAAAGCTAAAACTTGTTTCTTTCTACAGAGAACTAGCCGGACACATTTCGTGAAACGTTTTACATACAGGTTTGCACGCAACGTCCAGTATTTTCCGGAAACCATCACGTAGTTAAAGGCACTGCCAAGCATCATGGATCAATCTGGAACATTTCTCCCGAAACTAGTAGTGAATGACATTTCCAATCAAACTATATCAAACTGGATCTTCCTCACAATTTAAAAGTTTAAACACCTTCATTTAACATGGTTATATGTATGTGTTGATTATAGTTAAAACAGAAAAATAATTAGAAAGTTATCGGCGGGGCAAATGAGTTCATTTGGAGGCTAAACATTAGGAGGTTGTATGTAGTTACATGTATTTTATTTAATAGGGATGTCGAGTTGTCTAATTAGGCAAAAGCCTATACCGCTACAACTTTGTTACAGCTATACTTGCAGTGAGCAGAATCATGCAGTTGTTTGAGATAATACATTCCACTGTTATAAGAACGACTGAATACATAAGCTCTTCTTACATTAAACCACTGTTGCAAACTTGAATCCAGTTTTATTTGTCTTTTATTCATAAAGCTTAATAACCAGATTCCAAGTTACGGACTTAATTGTTTTCAACCTACATTTATATTCAATCTATCGTATATGAATCGATGTATATATTTAATATATTTGTCATTTTCGTTTGTTTTTTTTTTTTTTGTTTTGTTTTGAAAACCTTTCTTCAAGTCGATCGTTAACTCTTAAAACTAAAATATTAATATTAAGGGTATTGTTTACTCGCCAAAACCACACGATCAACAAATAGTTGATTGTTTGTACATGTAAGTTGTTGTAAATACTGCTATCTAACAACACTTTTGTATCGTAGTATTTTAAATGTCGAATATCAGAAAATACTTCTAAACATGAACATGAAACATTTTTATGCTGAAAACGAGTAAATAACAATAACTGAACGATACGCTCATGCACCACAATTGGAAATCAAACCTGTCTAACTGCATTTACTTGAACATATCATGTACCACAATGGGTACTCCAACCTGCCTAACTACATTTACTTGGATTCATCATTCACCACAATGGGTAGTCCAACCTGCCTTACTACATTTACTTGGATTCATCAAGCACCACAATTGGAAATCAAACCTGTCTAACTGAATTTACTTGAATATATCATGTACCACAATGGGTAATCCAACCTGCCTAACTACATTTACTTGGATTCATCATTCACCACAATGGGTAATCCAACCTGCCTAACTACATTTACTTGGATTCATTATGCACCACAATTGGAAATCAAACCTGTCTAAATGCATTTACTTGAATATATCATGTAACACTATGGTTAATCCAACCTGCCTAGCTACATTTACTTGGATTCATCATTCACCACAATGGGTAATCAAACCTGCCTAACTACATTTACTTGGATTCATCATGCACCACAATGGGTAATCCAACCTGCCTAGCTACATTTACTTGGATTCATTATGTACTGCAATGGGTAATCCAACATGTCTAACATCATTTACTTTGATTCATCATGCACCACAATGGGTAATCCAACCTGCCTAACATCATTTACTTGGATTCATCATGCACCACAATAGGTAATCCTACCTGCATAACATCATTTACTTGGATCCATCATGCACCACAATGGGTAATCCAACCTGTCTAACTACATTTACTTGGATTAATCATGCACCACAATGGGTAATCCAACCGGTCTAACATCATTTACTTGGATTCATCATGCACCACAATGGGTAATCCAACCTGTTTAACATCATTTACTTGGATTTATCATGCACCACAATGGGTAATCCAACCTGTCTAACATCATTTACTTGGATTCATCATGCACCACAATGGGTAATCAAACCTGTCTAACTACATTTACTTTGATTCTTCATATACTACAATGGGTAATCCAACCTGTCTAACATTATTAACTTGGATTCATCATGCACCACAATGGGAAATTCAACCTGTCTAACATCATTTACTTGGATTCATCATGCACCACAATCTGTATTCTAATCTGTTTAACTACATTTACTTGGATTTATCATATACTACAATGGGTAGTACAACCTGTCTAACACCATTTACTTGGATTCATCATGCACCAAAATGGGTAATCCAACCAGTCTAACATCATTTACTTGGAGTCATCATGCACCACAATGGATAATCCAACCTTCCTAGCTACATTTCCTTAGATTCTTCATGTACCACAATGGGTAATCCAATCTGTCTAACTACATTTACTTGGATTCATTATGTACTACAATGGGTAATCCAACCTGTCTAACTACATTTATTTGGATTCATCATGTACTACAATGTGTAATCCAACCTGTGTATCTACATTTACTTTGATTCATCATGTACTACAATGGGTAATCCAACCTGTCTAACATCATTTACTTGGATTCATCATGTACCACAATGGTCCAACCTGTCTAGCTACATTTACTTGGATTCATCATGTACTACAATAGATAATCCAACCTGTCTAACTACATTTACTTCGATTCATCATGTACTTCAATGGGTAATCCAACCTGCCTAACATCATTTACTTGGATTCATCATGCACCACAATAGTTAATCCTACCTGCATAACATCATTTACTTGGATCCATCATGCACCACAATGGGTAATCCAACCTGTCTAACTACATTTACTTGGATTAATCATGCACCACAATGGGTAATCCAACCGGTCTAACATCATTTACTTGGATTCATCATGCACATAAATGGGTAATCAAACCTGCCTAGCTACATTACTTGGATTCATTATGCACCACAATGGGTAATCCAACCTGTCTAACATCATTTACTTGGATTTATAATGCACCACAATGGGTAATCCAACCTGCCTAACATCATTTACTTGGATTCATCATGCACCACAATGGGTAATCCAACCTGTCTAACTACATTTACTTTGATTCTTCATATACTACAATGGAAAATTCAACCTGTCTAAAATTATTTACTTGGATTCATCATGCACCACAATGGGAAATTCAACCTGTCTAACATCATTTACTTGGATTCATAATGCACCACAATCTGTATTCTAACCTGTTTAACTACATTAACTTGGATTTATCATGTACTACAATGGGTAGTACAACCTGTCTAACACCATTTACTTGGATTCATCATGCACCAAAATGGGTAATCCAACCTGTCTAACATCATTTACTTGGATTCATCATGCACCACGATGGGTAATCCAACCTTCCTAGCTACATTTCCTTAGATTCTTCATGTACTACAATGGGTAATCCAACCTGTCTAACTACATTTACTTGGATTCATCATGTACTACAATGTGTAATCAAACCTGTGTAGCTACATTTACTTGGATTCATCATGTACTACAATGGGTATTCCAACCTGCCTAACATCATTTACTTGGATTCATCATGTACCACAATGGGTAATCCAACCTGTCTAGCTACATTTACTTGGATTCATCATGTACTACAATAGATAATCCAACCTGTCTAATTACATTTACTTCGATTCATCATGTACTTCAATGGGTAATCCAACCTGTCTAACATCATTTACTTGGATACATCATGCACCACAATGGGTAATCCAACTTGCCTTACTACATTTACTTGCATTCATCATGTACTACAATGGGTAATCCAACCTGTCTAACATCATTTACTTGGATTCATCATGCACTACAATGGGTAATCCATCCTTCCTAGCTACATTTCCTTAGATTCATCATGTACCACAATGTGTAATCCAACCTGTCTAGCTACTTTTACTTGGATCATCATGTACTACAATGGGTAATCCAACCTGTCTAACTACATTTACTTGGATTCATCATGTACCACAATGGATAATCCAACCTGTCTAGCTACATTTACTTGGATTCATCATGTACTACAATAGACAATCCAACCTGTCTAACTACATTTACTTCGATTCATCATGTACTTCAATGGGTAATCCAACCTGTCTAACATCATTTACTTGGATTTGTCATGTACTACAATGGGTAATCCAACCTGTCTTACTACATTTACTTGGATTCATCATGTACTACAATGGGTAATCCAACCTGTCTAACATCATTTACTTGGATTTGTCATGTACTACAATGGGTAATCCAACCTGCCTAACATCATTTACTTGGATTCATCATATACTACAATGGGTAATCCAACCTGCCTAGCTACATTTACTTGCATTCATCATGTACTACAATGGGAAATCCAACCTGTCTAACATCATTTACTTGGATACATCATGCACCACAATGGGTAATTCAACCTGTCTAACATCATTTACTTGGATTTATCATGTACTACAATGGGTAATCCAACCTGCCTAGCTACATTTACTTGGATTCATCATGTACTACAATGGGTAATCCAACCTGTCTAACTACATTTACTTGCATTCATCATG
The DNA here is from genome assembly GCA_038501625.1 of Corbicula japonica. Taxonomy (NCBI): domain Eukaryota; kingdom Metazoa; phylum Mollusca; class Bivalvia; order Venerida; family Cyrenidae; genus Corbicula; species Corbicula japonica. The sequence goes on along the minus strand of JAZAYU010001192.1, from coordinate 36,948 downwards.
TACTACAATGGGAAATCCAACCTGTCTTACATCATTTACTTGGATACATCATGCACCACAATGGGTAATCCAACCTGTCTAACATCATTTACTTGGATTTATCATGTTTTACAATAGATAATCCAACCTGCCTAGCTACATTTACTTGGATACATCATGTACTACAATGGGTAATCCAACCTGTCTAACTACATTTACTTGGATTTATCATGTACTACAATGGGTAATCCAACCTGTCTAACTACATTTACTTGGATTCATCATGTACTACAATGGTTAAACTAACCTGTCTAGCATCATTTACTTGGATTCGTGATATAATACAATGGGTAATCCAGCCTGTCTAGCATAATTTACTTGGATTCATCATGCACCACAATGGGTAATCCAACCTGCCTAACATCATTTACTTGGATTCATCATGCACCACAATAGGTAATCCTACCTGCATAACATCATTTACTTGGATCCATCATGCACCACAATGGGTAATCCAACCTGTCTAACTACATTTACTTGGATTAATCATGCACCACAATGGGTAATCCAACCGGTCTAACATCATTTACTTGGATTCATCATGCACCACAATGGGTAATCCAACCTGTTTAACATCATTTACTTGGATTTATCATGCACCACAATGGGTAATCCAACATGTCTAACATCATTTACTTGGATTCATCATGCACCACAATGGGTAATCCAACCTGCCTAACATCATTTACTTGGATTCATCATGCACCACAATAGGTAATCCTACCTGCATAACATCATTTACTTGGATCCATCATGCACCACAATGGGTAATCCAACCTGTCTAACTACATTTACTTGGATTAATCATGCACCACAATGGGTAATCCAACCGGTCTAACATCATTTACTTGGATTCATCATGCACCACAATGGGTAATCCAACCTGTTTAACATCATTTACTTGGATTTATCATGCACCACAATGGGTAATCCAACCTGTCTAACATCATTTACTTGGATTCATCATGCACCACAATGGGTAATCAAACCTGTCTAACTACATTTACTTTGATTCTTCATATACTACAATGGGTAATCCAACCTGTCTAACATTATTAACTTGGATTCATCATGCACCACAATGGGAAATTCAACCTGTCTAACATCATTTACTTGGATTCATCATGCACCACAATCTGTATTCTAATCTGTTTAACTACATTTACTTGGATTTATCATATACTACAATGGGTAGTACAACCTGTCTAACACCATTTACTTGGATTCATCATGCACCAAAATGGGTAATCCAACCAGTCTAACATCATTTACTTGGAGTCATCATGCACCACAATGGATAATCCAACCTTCCTAGCTACATTTCCTTAGATTCTTCATGTACCACAATGGGTAATCCAATCTGTCTAACTACATTTACTTGGATTCATTATGTACTACAATGGGTAATCCAACCTGTCTAACTACATTTATTTGGATTCATCATGTACTACAATGTGTAATCCAACCTGTGTATCTACATTTACTTTGATTCATCATGTACTACAATGGGTAATCCAACCTGTCTAACATCATTTACTTGGATTCATCATGTACCACAATGGTCCAACCTGTCTAGCTACATTTACTTGGATTCATCATGTACTACAATAGATAATCCAACCTGTCTAACTACATTTACTTCGATTCATCATGTACTTCAATGGGTAATCCAACCTGCCTAACATCATTTACTTGGATTCATCATGCACCACAATAGTTAATCCTACCTGCATAACATCATTTACTTGGATCCATCATGCACCACAATGGGTAATCCAACCTGTCTAACTACATTTACTTGGATTAATCATGCACCACAATGGGTAATCCAACCGGTCTAACATCATTTACTTGGATTCATCATGCACATAAATGGGTAATCAAACCTGCCTAGCTACATTACTTGGATTCATTATGCACCACAATGGGTAATCCAACCTGTCTAACATCATTTACTTGGATTTATAATGCACCACAATGGGTAATCCAACCTGCCTAACATCATTTACTTGGATTCATCATGCACCACAATGGGTAATCCAACCTGTCTAACTACATTTACTTTGATTCTTCATATACTACAATGGAAAATTCAACCTGTCTAAAATTATTTACTTGGATTCATCATGCACCACAATGGGAAATTCAACCTGTCTAACATCATTTACTTGGATTCATAATGCACCACAATCTGTATTCTAACCTGTTTAACTACATTAACTTGGATTTATCATGTACTACAATGGGTAGTACAACCTGTCTAACACCATTTACTTGGATTCATCATGCACCAAAATGGGTAATCCAACCTGTCTAACATCATTTACTTGGATTCATCATGCACCACGATGGGTAATCCAACCTTCCTAGCTACATTTCCTTAGATTCTTCATGTACTACAATGGGTAATCCAACCTGTCTAACTACATTTACTTGGATTCATCATGTACTACAATGTGTAATCAAACCTGTGTAGCTACATTTACTTGGATTCATCATGTACTACAATGGGTATTCCAACCTGCCTAACATCATTTACTTGGATTCATCATGTACCACAATGGGTAATCCAACCTGTCTAGCTACATTTACTTGGATTCATCATGTACTACAATAGATAATCCAACCTGTCTAATTACATTTACTTCGATTCATCATGTACTTCAATGGGTAATCCAACCTGTCTAACATCATTTACTTGGATACATCATGCACCACAATGGGTAATCCAACTTGCCTTACTACATTTACTTGCATTCATCATGTACTACAATGGGTAATCCAACCTGTCTAACATCATTTACTTGGATTCATCATGCACTACAATGGGTAATCCATCCTTCCTAGCTACATTTCCTTAGATTCATCATGTACCACAATGTGTAATCCAACCTGTCTAGCTACTTTTACTTGGATCATCATGTACTACAATGGGTAATCCAACCTGTCTAACTACATTTACTTGGATTCATCATGTACCACAATGGATAATCCAACCTGTCTAGCTACATTTACTTGGATTCATCATGTACTACAATAGACAATCCAACCTGTCTAACTACATTTACTTCGATTCATCATGTACTTCAATGGGTAATCCAACCTGTCTAACATCATTTACTTGGATTTGTCATGTACTACAATGGGTAATCCAACCTGTCTTACTACATTTACTTGGATTCATCATGTACTACAATGGGTAATCCAACCTGTCTAACATCATTTACTTGGATTTGTCATGTACTACAATGGGTAATCCAACCTGCCTAACATCATTTACTTGGATTCATCATATACTACAATGGGTAATCCAACCTGCCTAGCTACATTTACTTGCATTCATCATGTACTACAATGGGAAATCCAACCTGTCTAACATCATTTACTTGGATACATCATGCACCACAATGGGTAATTCAACCTGTCTAACATCATTTACTTGGATTTATCATGTACTACAATGGGTAATCCAACCTGCCTAGCTACATTTACTTGGATTCATCATGTACTACAATGGGTAATCCAACCTGTCTAACTACATTTACTTGCATTCATCATGTACTACAATGGGAAATCCAACCTGTCTTACATCATTTACTTGGATACATCATGCACCACAATGGGTAATCCAACCTGTCTAACATCATTTACTTGGATTTATCATGTTTTACAATAGATAATCCAACCTGCCTAGCTACATTTACTTGGATACATCATGTACTACAATGGGTAATCCAACCTGTCTAACTACATTTACTTGGATTTATCATGTACTACAATGGGTAATCCAACCTGTCTAACTACATTTACTTGGATTCATCATGTACTACAATGGTTAAACTAACCTGTCTAGCATCATTTACTTGGATTCGTGATATAATACAATGGGTAATCCAGCCTGTCTAGCATAATTTACTTGGATTCATCATGTACTACAATGGGTAATCCAACCTGCCTAGCTACATTTACTTGGATTCGTCATGCATCACAATGGGTAATCCGACCTGCCTAGCTACATTTACTTAGATTCATCATGTACTTCAATGTGTAATCCAACCTGTCTAACATCATTTACTTGGATTCATCATGTACTACAATGGGTAATCCAACCTGTCTAACTACATTTACTTGGATTCATCATGTACTACAATGGGTAATCCAACCTGTCTAACATCATTTACTTGGATCCATCATGTACTACAATGTTTAATCCAACCTGCCTAACTACATTTACTTGGATTCATCATGTACTACAATGGGTAATCCAACCTGTCTAACAATTTTTTCTTGGATTCATCATGCGCCACAATGGGTAATCCAACCTGCCTAGCTACATTTACTTGGATTCATCATGTACCACAACGGGAAATCCAACCTGTCTAACTACATTTACTTGCATTCATCATGCACCAAAATGGGTTATCCAACCTGCCTTACTACATTTACTTGGATCAATTACATGTATGTACTACAATGGGAAATCAAACCTGTCTAAACTCGATTTACTTAGATCCTTTATGTACTGCAATATGTAATACAGCCCTTCTAATATCTCTTACTTCATTTACTTAGATACATTATGAACCACAACGGGTAACCCATCTTTTCTAAACAATCTAACGTCATTTACTTGGATTCATCATTTTGAATGGAGAACACACCAAGTGCTGTAAGTGCTGATTGATGTGAACGTTTATCGCGATGCCACTTTTTAATGTACTTCTTTAAAAGTTAGTCTAAATAGTATATAGATACATGTTAGATATCACGCGTTGAAAAACGCCTGTAGTGGTTAACCCTTATATACCCTGTCATATATTCATGATACAGCTTTAAAGAGGTAGTCCGCAATATAAGAATCAGTTTTCATTGCAAGGACATTTTGAAACTGAGAAAAGAACTGAAAAGTGTTTTAAAATCGGTCCACTGGTTGCTGAAGTATTGTCGGGTAAATATGTAATCTATTGTATGCCATATTAAGGTGATCAGTGACATCATCAGTTTATGAACACAAGTCACTTTCATTAATAATTTGTTAGAATGCAGCGATGGTCCAGTTGTAAAGCGCTCGCTTAGGGATCGAGTGGTCCCGGGTTCCAGCCCCAGTCCGGCCGCAAATTTCCTTGAGCAAGAAATTACGCCTTCATCGCTTCTCTCCACCCAAGTGTATACATGGGTACCTGTGAGGAACATAAACCAATATTCCGTGGTTGCCTACGGCGCCGACTGTTAACGGACGACTTAAATTCAGTGATCGGGGGGGGGGGGGGGTAAATGTGAAAGTCTGTTGAAAACATTCAGTTATTACAGACTTTAAACCCATACCTTCACCTTTACCTTAGCATAAATAAAATAAAATACAAAAACATAAAGAAAATACATGTACTTTAAATCACATTTATAATGAATTGATGGTTTTCATTTGGGTATGGAAAACAGTAGGTTTGTTTAAAGTGTGTGAAGCCCGAGGGGCGTCTCGCGTACTTTAAACAATTCAACTGGTTTTCATACCCAAATGAAGAACATCAATTATCGATTCAATCCTTATATTTGCACTCATAAATACTCTGAGACTCATTATTACACACATTATGAGAAGAATTCGTGATATTACGGCTTTTTCAAAAGGCTGTTGGAACAGCCACGTTGACGACACAGTGAATGACGGCACGCATTTTCATAGCTACTAGTGGCAAAACGTGCTTTCTCTGCTACGTCACACGTCAAAACATTGTGCAACGTCAATTAAATTATAAACGGCTCTACTGTAGCCACGGCTTATAAAATAATACGTCACACTGTTTACAAATAGAAATTATGATCCGTTTGGTGAATAAGACTTTATCGGAGGACGAAGTTGAAGTGTAAATATTCTGTTTTTAAGTGTTACGCCCAGCATTTATCAGATTTGCGACCAGTCTAGATCAGCTGTGGAATCCGTGCAGTCTGATCACCGTATAGTGTAACACTGTTCGCTACTCAATCAGCACATTCAGTTAACAAACGTCTTTACAATTTTCGGCTATGAACAATGAAAGAACTTCAATCGAGCGGAAGTTCAATCCAACATTGATATTATTACCTACCGGCTTAAACTGATTGAAAAAAGGAAGGGCTTTATCTTGTATTTAACTTGTTACCAACGACAGAATTTAAAACTGGCACCATTATCAAGATCAGGAACACACTGTCGAATGCAGAAATATGATCAAACTTTGTCCATCATTCTGATACAGTTGTTAAGGCAGTAGCGGATTTGGGGGTAAAGCGGATAGCCCGTTTCTTTTCTTGGGAATTTTCTTTATTTATACATTTAGAATAATTAACCTTTATAACAAGAGAAAAGGTGAATTCTCCCCTTCACTTTAATATATTTTGTTTTGATTTCAAATTTTGCGATGAGAGTTTATCTTATTTATAAGTAGAACGAGGCAATCTGAAGTCGATACTTACACCGTTATTTTCTTTTCGAACAATAAACATAACGTTGTATATCAAAAGTCTGTAAACTTTCAAAGAATATGGTTTGGTTAGGTGTATAAATTATCATTTTATCACCCCAAAAAACATGCTTATAAACCTGCAAATTGTCACCAAACAGAGATATAAATAACTACCATGCACTTAGTCAGTAACGGATTGCATATGTATGCTAGTCAAGGGATCGTCTCCAAATTAAATTGATCTGTCATATCGCTGTAATAGGAGAGTTGAAAGTTAGTTATGATGTGTTGTGAAGATTAAAAATTGAACTCAATGTAGTCAATATACTGTATTAACTGTAAATATTTATGTATCAATGAATGAGTGAGCCTGGGAAAATTCTGAGAGTGCTTTCAACTGAAACCTTATAAGAACACCTGAGTCAGGTGTGCTGATGGTTTAATCATTGACTTTTCCATTCCCTTTTTCAATTTGGCCGTGTTTCGAATAGAATATGTTTCCACAGCCTTCCATTTTGGAGAAGTCTTCCATTTAGCTGGGCTATTCTTTTTGTTTGAGAACTCGCATACATGTACGTAATGGATGAACTGTGTAAAAAAAACGATAATTTTTCAGGCCACCAAGTTTAGTTATCGCCAGTAAATATTGTTACTAAGCATTTATGATTTTTTGATGTGATAAAACTGTATATTCCATTCGATTTCTCTGTGATTGGGTTTCAGTATTACCAAAACACAGTTTGTGATTAGTATTATTTTAAAATGCAGTTCATTTATCTGTGTTACTTTCTTATAACCTGCTGTATTATACTTTTCTTGCCTTATAGTTTTCAGCAGTTTTTAGGTTTAATTCAGTTCAAATAGTATTGATTTTTATTTAATAAACCCCTGCACATGTTTAAGTACATGTCATAATAAATATACATTTTTGGATTGGTTTGAGAAGCCCCGTCAGTGACTTACACTATCCCGTACTCCCCGAAGCTATCTGCTACAGCCTTAATCCATGTATATCATATACAAAACCTCGAGCAGGGAAGTTATCATCAAGTTTGAAAAGAATAATGTTTTTAAGAGAAAACACTTTTGTCTGTTGAATGATATTGATAAGTTTGTAGAATTTCTACTTTTAAAGACCCGTAGAGCGGTAATCTGCTTAGCTATCCGCTACTATCTGAACAAGACCCGTAGAGCGGTAATCTGCTTAGCTATCCGCTACTATCTGAACAACTGTAAGAATTCATTCGAACCTTTCGATTCTCCTGTAATTTCAATCTTCCGTGATGTAAAGAAAAGGTCAAATAGCTTTTATCAAAGCACTGAAAGTGCTGGAAGCCGGCGGATCGTAAACATAATCAAAATAAAACAACCCCATGATGTGCAATGTAACAGGACTTCCAGTTTTATTCCAGCCATTGTAAATATATAATATCTGAACAGAATGAAGAAACTCCTATGGAAGACATATGTCATTTGCTTGCAAAAATGCACAAACCACTCATAATAAAACTGGTCAAAATATTTAACAAGATGGTCCATAGGACCCTATGTCGCTCACCTGTCAACAACAAGAGTCAGTGGATGCGAATGCAATTGCCATAAAAGCTTTCTTTGGCTCTTTCAATGGCCATAACTCTGGAATCCCTTATGGAATCTAGCCGGTTCAAGAAAGGAAACAAGATCTTATAGTAACTCAATTATTGTACAAGTCTGATTAAATGCAAATCAAAAATGAAGCTGCTTTTGTGCAGACAGGGTCTAAATAGTTTATTTTGGCACTTAACTCCGGAACCCATAATGCAAGATTGCAATTTCAAGAAAGGAACTAAGATGTTATGGTAATGGAAGTGAATATCAGACCAAAATTAAGACCACTCGAGTGCAGACAAGCTTTTCTTATAACTTGACGAAGTGATCTAGTTTTCTAGATCACATGACCCAGTTGCGAAATTGACCTAGATATCATTGAGATAAACATTTTGACCAAGCTTGAAGAAGATCTGACCAAAACTAAGACCTCTCGACTGCAGACAAGGTTTTTCTATAATTTGACCTAGTGACCTAGTTTTCAAGGTCACATGACCCAGTTTTAATCCGACCTAGATATCATTGAGATAAACATACTGACCAAGTTTGAAGAAGATGTAATAAAAATTAAGCAGCTAGAGGACTGACAACAATTGTGAATGGACGCAGGACAAAAGGTGATTACAAAAGTTCACCCTGTCACTATTTGACAGATGAGCTAAAAAGTAATTTTAGGAGAACTAAATTGAAATTAAAGCAATCGAACTGGACAAATACAAAATATTACAGGTCATGTTTGATCAAGCAATATCAGAATCAAATGCATCACTGTCTAGAATGCCTAGCCATGGTTGTAATGCAACTCAATATTTACACAAGTTCCAATTTTAGTTCATTCCAAACAGTGGAGTGCATGTCAGGATGCTAAACAGTAGTTGAACTTGACGACGGTAATATAATTTTATATCCATTCTTTATAGCAATATATCACAACTTAGGGCAATGCCAATGCCTTATAATTTCATTTAGTAAATGAGAGAGGCACAACAAATGTTTTGTGTCAATTAAAGTATGAAAATTGTTGGGTTAGCAAAATTATATTTATTTCTTATATTATTATAACTTATTTCTTTTCTTTGTATTTCTCTTTATTATTTCGTCTTTCAAAGTAATTACACTGGGAGTCAGGGACCGTGTGAAAGGCTATTTGATCTTGGTTTTAACAGCTTCCAATTGTGTTTGATCATTTCCACGTGATCAAGTTGTAAGTTTCTACAACTTTTTCAGATTTTTTTTTATTTCAACAAAGTTTCAAGAAATAGCGTCTTTAACAATTATTTGTTAAAACTTGTACTATATAACTGCATACACTATGTCACTATTTCTCTTGAACATCGGAGTTTAACAAATATTTGTTAAAATATTCCCGTAACTTTACAGAGATGTGGAAAGAAAATCGGCCGAACTGTTAACAATAATTTGTTAACATCTCCGCTGTTATTGAATCTACCGTCAGTCATAGGAGTTTAACAAATCTTTGTTAAAGCTTATACTACTCTCTGCAATTGACAGAGATGTGGAAAGAAAATCGGCCGGACTGTTAACAATAATTTGTTAACATCTTTGTGCGCGGTTACTGAATCTACCGTCAGATATAGGAGTTTAACAAATCTTTGTTAAAGCTTACCAATTTTCTCCTTGACAAAGATGCAGAAAGAAAATAGGCCGAATTGTTAACAATAATTTGTTAACAACTACTTAATCTACCGTCAGTCAGATTTCGGAACATAACACATATTTGTTAACGATTAGATGAGAATCGTTAGTTGGCAAAAATATTAAATGGGCTTCGGCTGGATATCAATGTTTTAACAATATTTGTTAAGATGTTTAATTTTTTAAATATAATCAGTCTGTTTAAAAAACGAATCTTTTATATAAAAAATAAGTATATTATGGTGTTTTTCAGTGTTTAAAGATGGGGAATGAACATCAAAGTGATGCATATTTTCCGCCAACATATTTGTCAAAAATGCTTAAATACTGAGTGAATAAATCATGAAAAAAACTAATAGAGCATTTATAGAAACCATTATTAATTTTACCGGTTTTAATCCTTTGCAAATATACTGTAATTAATGTGTTGTGCTGGTGATCATACATATTCAAGAAAGATATACAGTAAAACCCCGCTAATGAGACGACTTGGCGGTCTGAAAAAAAGTGGTCCTAATAGCGGGGTGGTCTCAATATAGGGGTGAGACCATTTGATGATCAAATAGCTGGCAATGTGCAGATGACAGAAGGACATAGATATCTTTAAATAGTTCATTCATTCACTTATTAAATCAGCCTTTCAGTCCCCATTTAATTTAATTTATTTTTTAATAAAAAAATGTCGAAGAAAATATTTATTTGCTTGATCGATCTGTACCTGAGTTTTGCCAATGCCAAATTTCTCTGCCAACTTGCGTTGGCTTTGACCTGAACTTGCTTTGATTAGCTGCATTTTCTCAGTAAGAGAAAGTTCTCTAGTAGTACGAGGTTTCGACATTTTGCAGTTTTCTATTCTTATATTATTTAAAAAATCCGTTTCGTTATTTATTGATCAAACAGATGCAATAAAATGATCTGTAAAGTCAGCCCATCTTTAAAATCGACGTCGATTTACTCAATAAAAACACAATAAATCATACAATTAAATAACTTACTGCAAATAAGTGTCAATTAGCGTAAATCAATGCAACAGACAATGGATTAATCTCTTGTCAAAACATCCTCATTATCGATTTTCGCAGTTTAACGAATACCGCAAAGCGTTTTGTTTATGCCGTAAATTGATAGGTATAAAGAATAGACGCGCGACCAAACATGCGACCAAACCGTGATATGCGTGGTCGGATTATCGGGGTTAATTTATGCATAATTCGACAATTTCGGACTGTTTTAAGTGGTCGCATTACGGGGTGCCCGTAATATCGGGGGTTCCGACCATTGAAATATATAGCAAAAAAATCGGGTCTTTCAAAAAGTGCCCGTAATAGCGAGGTGGTCTCATTTTCGGGGTGGTCGTAAGGCGGGGTTTTACTGTAATATAAATTATATTTTTCGCTTATCAAACTCCGGATCATATCAGTAATTGAATAATTGTATCATACACGTATCTTAATCAAATCAAGTCCCCAAGAACAAAATAAAATTAGCTAGTTAATTTGTATATTAATTTTAATTAACAACATTTTATTCCGTACTTTTCAAATAATTATGCTACTTACATAGTTTTCAAAAAAAACAACAACATAAAATGCGCTAAAAAGATAATCAAGATTCAAATTTACAAACAAGATGATAATTATAATATAAACAGTTTCAGAAAGTAAAACGCTAACATACTAAGAACAATTTTCAGCAGTTATTCTAATGTGAACGTAAAAGAAAAGTATTGTTTCAAACATGTTTAATTTACACTAGTCATCCCCATATGGACACAAAATCTATACAGTTATTACTTGTCATGATGCCCATACGAATATATACAGATCAAATGCCCACAGGAAAGAGAAACGCAGGGTGACATTATTTGCAATATCATGAGAGTGTGTTGTATTTTATTCACATGTTCTTCAGAATTGTTTAAAGTCGAAGAGTTTATTTGGTTGTTTATCACCACAGCCGTCACCTGGTGTATTAAATAATTCGTGTTAATAGTTTGCTCATCGTTTTCATTTATAATAAATGATTTACGTTTTTCACATTTGTGAAAAACATTTGCCCTATATTGTGCCAAGTGGCAAAAAACAGTAAACAAAAGATGCCCCTTTCAGCAGTCCGGCATATATCTTTCCGTTGTTGTATTGTACAACTCAAACCTCATTTGTTCTTTTCTGATGAACCTGTAATTATAAAATAAAAGTCCTTCTATTTATGTATAATCAATTATTCTTTTCAAAAATACAAACAGTAGCGACAGACACTATTCTAAAATAGTCGGATATCAGATTGTTAATTAGTCATGTTTTATTCGAGTTTGTAAAAGTGTATAAAGTATTTTATAGTTACGTATAATTATCTTCAAAAGAAGGAATTACTAACTGCTCACATGTTTTAAGAGGAGAAACATAGATAACGTTAAATGTTGAACATTTACAATTGTATACAGTTTACTCTTGATTAAGACAGACAGACAGACAGACAATATTTATTTATTTCCAAAAGGCTAAAAAGCCCATGAGAACAACATTAACAAATAAATAGATATCGAACAGTGAAAACAATAATACATATATGCGCATACAATTACATCAAAATAGTATTGGAGAAGGTTCGTATATGAACATATTACATATATTAACGTATGTTAACAAGCATAAAATGTTTTGAAAATGTGAACATTGTTGGAACCTGTAACATTATAATATATTATGTAACAATACAGCCATTAGTATTTACGAGAAAGAAAATTTGTTGGTAATTGTATATAAAAAAAACAAATTAATTTTCATATATAAACTCATTTCTTACACGAAATGCTTTCTCCACGAATATACCTAATTTTGTAATTATTGTTTTATTTTCGGAATTAATCAGTTCCAGGAATTTAAACATATTTGGGAGGTTAGTATATCTTGAAGATATAATACAGTTCTTTGGTGATGTAATATATCGCTTACCTGACCGGAGACGTTTTCAGATTCTTGTTGACCAGTCGAAAACGGCAAATGTGAGCGAACCTAGAAACGAGAAAAATATTAAACTTATTTGGCGGAATAGGGTATTTTTTATGTGACATTAGTTTCTATTTACTTTGCAGTTACAAATAATTAACCACCAATAAGGGGTTCCTTTAACAGTCGAAAAGCATTTTACGCTCAGTTGATCATTGAAATTGTTTTATTGACCATTGGCTCAAACATCACAGCAAGGGACCAACATATAATTTGTGTTATCTTTTAACCACAGCCACGAAAGTGCCAGCACGATATTTTTTCTTGCATTGTTTATATCAAAGAAAAATCAACAGAACAAGGGAATAAGCCACTAAAGTCTGGCCTGTACAATAGAAAATATTTTAACACTAACATTTGTAGCATATTGCACATGAATGCTGCATTTTGCGGTTAGTTTTTTTCTGGGGATATAAACCACAAAAGAATGTTGCTGGAATGATTGTTTTTGTTTATTGCTGTAACAATTATTTTTTGTACAAATCCTAAAAACTTTAGAATTAATTGTGTATTTAAACCATTTTAAAAGATTGTGTATAAATGTGTTATTATTATTTAAAATAATTATCTGGAAACACATAAATAAACTAAACAGTCACCGTAAAAAACTTTAACAACAAGAAAAGGGGAACAAAATTCAAAACATTCCTGTCCTGAAATAAGGTAAGCAGTGCAGCTAATCTTTAACAGTTTAGCCCGTTATTTAACAATTCAATGTAGTGAAGGGCTTATCAGTATATATTGTCTTAAGCATTGATCAAGAGTTTCACTTCCGTGAGAGATTAGCCACGTAATTGGACTCCCGCTGATAGGAAGGAACAGTTTATTGAAGGAATGAGTCTGGCTGTTTGTTATATTATGACTAAGCATTAATGACCCTTTCTGGTGCGGATTGACCCACAAAATTTAGGAGTGGGCATGCGGATTGAACCATCCAGATATAACGATCTAGACTTATGAACGATTCAAACCAACACCGGCGATGTTCAGCAAATGACAGTCGACAACCTTAGCCACGAAGTCATCTTTTATCTAAGTTACTGTATGTCCGTAAGACAAGAATTTACTTTCTTTTCCAGGATGACTGATCCACACAATAAAATCAAACTTAGAACGGTCTCATATTTTTGTGATTATTATATTATTATTAGAGTAATTAGAAAGTTACTTACATTCAAATTGTTTTCCTTCCAAGAACATTTTTTCCTTTCATTTGTTAGCGTTTCCATTTCATCTGAGAAAATATTGAGATACGTTTTCATTGTCTTAACAGCACTTGGTAATCGGTTCCTCTTTACTCCACTATTTATTGATTTCACCCATGATACATTACTATTTGAGTTACTGGTCTGTTCTTTTCTTCACCCAATAAGACTAAACATATTTGCACAATGTATAAAAAGTTCATAATTACATGTACAATCGAGTGTTCAATTCATTTTCATAAAAAGAAACATTTAATAGTCTTATTGACATGTTTACTAATCCTTTCACTATAACATTGAATCTCAATTTGTTATCTTTACCCCCAGACATCTGGAGTTCATTTACCATGAAATCTCCAATCAATATTAGAGCATGATTGACCTATACATTCCCGCCAGGTCATTTCTATTCACACGTGATCTTCACAGTAATAAGGTTAATGCCCATCCGATGCATAATGGTATAGGATTTTACAGAACCATTTGTTCAATACATTTAATCATAGTTATTATTAAAGCACTAAATAATATTCATCGGTTCACTTTATTTTAGTTAATGCAACTTTTACCCATTTAAAAAATTAAAAGGCTCGTTTTTCAATCAACTTGATAGCCAATTCGCTGTTAGTTGTATGCATTTCTATCATGAACTTTAGTGGTAATATAGTGATTAAACAACATAAGAAATTTTTAAAATAATAAATGAAGCTTAAACCGATATGCTTAAGTTTAACAGTAAACTAGTGCATAACTCAGCTTATCAGTATCAATAAGCGCTGCAGGTATTTGTTCTTCCTGAAATATTATTAAATGTTTCATAGGAAGATTTAAACAAAAAAACAACAAAATTAATAGTCTTATCTATGCAAACCAATTTAATAATAATGACTTTTTATTAAGTCTTTATTATGAGAATATTAGTCCGTATTTTTTATGAATAACGTATAACATTAAAATAAATTAAATTATTAACATTTTTCTTTACAAATGTAACCCTTTCCTCCATACAATTGCCTTCATGGGATAGGCGAAGAGTGTAGATCCAGATCAGCCAGCACATCCATGCCGTCTGATCAGGATCTGCACTGTTCGCTTTTTAATTTATTAGGTTATTTCAAATCAAAAAGAGACCAGTGCAGATCCAAGTCAGATGGCGCGGATGTGCCGGCTGATTTGGATCTACAATGGTCGCATATGCGTAAAAATGCGTATTTATGGAGGAAATAGGTAAAATGGTTTGTTTACCAGACACACAACCTTCGGTTTGTAGTCGCCGCAAATGATATTTTCAGGAAGCAAGATAGCCTGGCATCCGTCTTGATGGTTCTATTTAAATACAATTTAAAATTAACTTTAAGATAATTATTTTTTTACTTTCTTATTTCATTTTCTAATTTCTGTCGATCAACCTATTTTCTGAGAGATAATGGACGGTAAACACAGAATAATCAACTGACTGTCAGAGTTAGTTTTCTTGGTATTATTTTTGGATGATAGACGAACTTGTCACAGAACATAGGGACCGGACCCTGTCTATAGAAGCAATGGTCATTGTATATTTTCTCTGCAAATATGACCTTTTGAACTTTAAGCAATTTAACACGAGGAACATTGTTCAGTGGCACTTATTGCGGTCGGCACAGTGATTCATATCCTTGTACGCAGAGAGCGGGAAACTGCTATACAAATTATATTAAACATCGAAAGCATTAAGATTAAGCTACAAGTCTAGGAATACCCTAGTTTTATTGCATATCGTCGTCAAGTTCTTATATAGAAACACAAACTTCATGCTGCTAGACTGATAACTTCACGCTCCCAGGCTTCCAGGCATATAGGTTGCAAACTTCACAAACATAGCATTGGTTAGAGTTTTGACATTTGAATTAGAGAAAAAAATATTTCGCTGCATTTCATGTAAAATTAACAATGTAAAAATATACTTTAATTTGTAAATTCTGCCGTTCAATATTTATTTCTTTGATTTGATTCACTAAACAATCTGCAAGAAATATATTACGCACACATTCATGAATCTATTATGTAGTCTGCAATCAAGTAATTAGGTGGAATTAAATGTTTCTCAGTATGCTGGTCAGCTCAGCAGTCTATCAAGATTTATGGCTATTAAACTGTTATCGCTGATTTCTGTGGCTGATAAGCAAGGCATTTTGCGGATGCTCGATGTTAAACATTTTTGTTGAGCTATACCAATACCGGGTCAAACATGTATACTTTGTTAGAGTAAACAATCAAACAAATGATCATGTCTATGCTGTTCAATTGTGTTTTGCTATACTTGCAGGATTTTTAAGTATAATCAATCAACCCATGTACTCCCAAATAACTTGAAATAAGTACAATTGAAGTATAGTAATCTCATGTGAAAACTATTGTTAATTGTTGATCTCTAGACCGCCAATTACATGTAATAACACTTTCTGGCCATATGATGTTTGCTTTTGTAAATAGTTTCGATTTTAAGTCGTTACAGTGATCAATTTTACCAGAAAATAATGACTTTCATGTGAAAATATCTTCCACAACCGTTGCATTTAATTTTTACTATTGTTAAGTATTCAATAAGCAAACAAGTTTTTCAAATGCCAATTATTATAAAAATTATAAATAGAAAGCCACTTAATCACAATTTGTCAAACCTAAATCTGTCAGAAGTGTGCAAAAAAAGGTACTATTTATCGTAAAACAGTAGTGTTGTATTGGTGACAGTGATATGTGAATTATGAGTTTGATAATTATTAAATACCATTTTAGATTGGAATCCCATTCCAACAGTGAATTTGGGTATACGCTTTAAACCAATGAATACCCCCTCTAGATTCGGATCCACTGCACAACAATAAAACATACTTCTTTATTTATATCCACTGTCAGCAGTGATATTAATATATATTCGCCCTACACAAATACATTTAAGAAATCACAAATAGCAGCAAGTTGGGTTTTCGCCTAAGATAGAGATTACGTTATAAGGTCGAATTCACTGCAAATGGTGAGTTGTTGTTGTTTTTTTTCGTAATGCATAAACTTCGAATAGCCTTCTAGATTCAATTCCACTGCCAAGAGTGAGTTGAGTGCTAAGTTTTGCTCTACAAAACATTGGTGTTGATGCACATTTTCAAACTGTTCTATAAAGTTTAACGTAATTCCCGTTTGACAACGTTATTTATACTTTCATCTGCATGGTGTTCGCACTTATTAGTGGGCCAATCACAATCGCGGCTTTGTCAACATTGCTGTTGCTTTAAAACGTGTAGAATTCTGGTGGAGACAGTCATTTAATTTTGAACAACGTATTCAGCCGGTCCACATGATTTGGTGTGTATATCAAAAGACCATAAGCGCATCTGCAAGGTCACTTCAATTGACAACTGAGGGTGTGGTTTTTGAAGTATTTGAAGATTACGTCTTTCATACGATGTTTTCTAAATAGGAACTACGCATTTTTCACTATTTCACATGTTGATCGAGGATTTTATTTCTTTTTTTTACTGATATCACTGTACTAGCAGTTAACACCTTACACTATCGATACATGTATGGTTGCTATCTCATAGACGAACAGTGTTAATCCAGATCATCCGGTACATCCGTGATCAGACGAATGTGCCCACTTATCTTAATTCTACACTGCTTTCTTTTAGTTTATTTTTATTAATTTTTGCCAAGATGCGAACATTGCAGATAAAGCGGTACGGATTTGCCGGTAGATTTGGATCTGCACTGTTTGCACACATGATAAAACCCGTATTTATGACGAAATATTTTCCCTTATGTAACCGAAAAGTTAAATTGAAATATACAGTTCGAACGACGACCGGACAGCAAACGATACGCGGTTTGATGAAAATGTAATCAGGTCTTCTATTCAATATCTGAATTATCATCAATCTTTAAAATAGGTTTAGGGAATAACACTAAAAGCCGAACTAACAACCCAATTGCGTTTATAACAACGCGTTAAAATTTGGTAAAATATATATCGATTGTTCGCTCAGTAATGTCGTGTTAGAATCGAAACGATACATAGAGCTCGCTCTTCTAGCGATTAACTGTGGGATTTATCGCGCGCCGTCGTTCATATAAATTTTGTAGATATATCCTTACTTATCCGAACTCCGCCCCAGAATAAATCCTGCGATATATCACCGGAAGTTATGTATTATTTTATATCAATTAACAAATCTTGCTAAATTATTAAGACTTATCACGTGAACATGTTATATATGAACATACCTGAGTGTAATCAAAATGTTATTTTCCCGTATGGAGTTTTTATACAAACACGTGCCGAAAACGTTCTTTAAAATACTCAATGCTCTTAATTGCTAAAAATGGAGTATAAATTCCGTTTTTTTTTTCGAAAAATAACAAAATCTCATGTACATGTACACGCAATCAAATGATTAAGAATAAAGCGAGCAACGTGGCTGTTAAACTTTTGCGCCACAATACCACGTCACTACAACGCAAGAAGGAGCTAGAAGATCAAATGATTGCGAACACCAAAATAAGTTAAAATTCAAGTTCCATGATCAACAGAAAAGGAAGAAAGCTATCTCCGCTTGCGGTCTAGCTTCACCGTTTCTACTTTCTGTATATCACCAATATTGAACTCTAACAGATACAGTACATTTTTTGACATATTTTGGGGGCCAATATAAAACGCAGCTTTTAACGCAGGCTGCGTTATGCAGGCTGCGTTTTTCGAGTATAAAACGCAGCTGCGCAGTCTGTATAGATATATAGGGAACCGTATTTGCGATACCGCGTTTAAAATAGTGTCTGTTCAGTTAGAAATCAGTAATTTTCTTAAATGTAAATTATTCCCAATTTTCCTGTATGTTTTAAATAGATGAAATATTGATCTTAAATGTTTAGAAATAAAGATGATAGAATTTTGTTTACTGTACATTGAACATTGGGAATTAAACATTGAGGTCTATGGGAATTAGATTTACTTTGGTTCAACCTCCAACGCCGAAGTAACTATTAAAAATACAAAAACTGAGTACTTAAATCAGGGTTCCATCACAAAAGCAAACATAGTCTGGGAGTAACTACGAAATTCACTTAGGGTCATCACCATTTTCGACTATAACGGAAAAGAATCCAGAACGCGATATCACAAAATCACGAAATTACGATGACAAAAACGCGAAAACACGATGATGATAATGGGAAATAATCTCACATTTTCGCCATCGTATCTTTGCGTTTTCGCAATTGTATTTGTTTTTTGAATTCGTGTTTTCTCGTATTCGTCTTCGTATCTCCTTGTTTTCGCCTTCCGGAGCATACTATAAAGCAATTCTCTTTTACGTTTAAAATGTCGGATCCAGTCTATTTTAATCCTCAATTCTTGGAACGGATAGTGTTCATTTCACAATCCTTATTCATAGAAATAGTTTTGCAATGTACAGCTTGAAAGCCGCCAATCGGTCTAGAATATGAATATTTACTGATGAATCGAGGTTGCATTCATATTCAATTAAGAATTCTATGACATAGGTCGGACAATAAAATGAACATTGAAAAAAATACAGTTGGTCTATAGCTTTGAAAACACGCATAAGTTTTCCAAGTATATAATTGATATAGTTGTCGTAAAGAACATTTAATTATGTGAGATACAACTTATGTAAAGTAATGCAGGACTGTGGCCGATATTAACGTACATGTACGGGGCAGGTAAAAATGACTCCAATTTTCATGGCGACTTTTCTGCCTAATTTTATCAATACTGACACAAAATATTGGTTCATCTTAAAATAATATTAAATATGTGTATGTGGTACATGTAGCTTCCCAAGTTAATTAATGTGAAATTTCACTCAAATTTGAAGTATGGTTACTGATACATTTCGGAAAAACCGCAAAAGTTACAGAAGTTAAATATTCAGCCAAAACATTATCCATGCGTACGAAGAAAGGTGGCCCGGGTGGTGGAGGGGGGGGGGCTGAAATGGATTGGGTTCTGGAGAGTTGTCACCCCCTGGACTTCAGTAAATTTTGTAATAGATGAAAAGGGAACTTTGAAATCCACCGAACACGGCAAATATGAAAATATTGCATGCTCGGTTCGATTGAGCCTGTTCATGGGCAGTAATGGAAATGCATATTACCGCTTAGCCCCGGGTTGAGCGCAACTCAATATTTACATAAATAAACAGTACAGTTTTGATCCATCCCAAACGATGACCAGTATACATATGACGAACATAAAACCTTCAATGCGGTATTTTCAGATTAAAACCATTCCATGTTTAGCGGCGTATGGTCCCCAGATAAAAGAAAGGGTTTGCCCTAAACGAGAAAACAATGGGCGGAATTAAACAAAAAAGAATTTTGACAGGGGGATCTGAGAATATAAATCCTGCATATCACAGACAACGCCAACGGCAAAATTTTAAATCTATATTGGCTGGGATATTGAAACCACCCATCTAAAAACTGGCCGAAATATAAAAACAAAAGCAATTTTAGAAATACTTTGACCAAGTACATAAATATCGTGCTCAACGACCTTCAAAGGACGTAACTGATAACAGCACCGATTGAATGTACGGGGAGACTTTTTACAGCCGCCACACGGCACAAACAACGCTACTGTGATATTGAAATATGTTGTATTTGTCCAGAAACACCCATATTTGATTCCAAACCCCCCCCCCCCCCCCCCATAATTTCCGTTGTATACATTGCCTCGCTCTAAAAACGTCTTATAAACTCGTCCGTGAGTTAAACTAGGTAAACTGATTCAACTATTTTACGCACGCATGCTTGCCTAAAAGTAAATGACATATACGTTGTGATATAAAATGAATGGAATTGAAAATTATAGCAAAATCAGAAACATCGTCATAACCGTGTGACAACAGACACCTGTCCATCATCATCATTATCATTATAGGGAGAACCAGCACTCAGATCATTATCATCATCATCATTATCATCATCAATAACACGGAAAATCGAAATGTGCTCATCATCACCACTATCAACAACAATTCTTCATTTCAATTTTTAAGACGACTGTCATTGTCATAGGGAGAATTAGCATGATCACCATCATCATCATCATCATCATCATTATCATCATTTCATATATCACATTATGTTAAATTGTTGCACGAATACATAAAACTAAACTTGTATTTTATCTGGTGTTTTGTCCTATGAAAGATAGAATGTAAAATCATAATGTGATGATGATGATAATCGTGATGCACATTGTAATGATGATGATGATGATGATGATGATAATAGTGGCAGTGGTAATCGCATGCTGGTGTAATGATATGAAATGATAGTGCCTCTAGCTGTGAGCGAACCCGCACCGTCAAGGTCGTTATTTTTAGATGGTTGTGTTAATGATGATGATGATGATGACGATAATGATGATGGTGTTGATGATGATAATTAAGATGATAGTGATTATGAAGATCATTATATCCGCCATAAATTTATGTCATAAATAAGATGTCCAATATAATATGATTGTTAAAAAATAAGTTGTTTGTCAAATCTTATGACAAAAGTGATGTATTCGTTTCCAGGTTCGTTTTCCTTTGTCCGCCTTTTCTGTGTGATAAATTCATTATAGTTTGCAAATACAAACTAAAGCCATACGAATATACCACATTTTAAGTATCATATGTTTTATTCCGCTATTAATATCACTTTTATATTATGTTATATATTTTGTCGTGTTTTTCACTCGTATTATAAGGTCGTGTATAGAAGAAGTTGAAACAAACGTTTGAATTCATATTTTGAGTTAGTGAAAACTTTTATCTGCAACATGGGTTATAGTTTTGACAAAGTGAAACTGAACTTGAGTGGCGCGTGACTGAGGGTGGTGGTATTCCAGCACAAATTGCGAAAAATTACTGGTAAGGCTATATTTCTGCTGTGTATTTACATGTATGATGTCTCTAGATTAGTGTTCACAAAAAGCAGATTTAAAGACATTGACTCAATAGCTTATTTAGAATAGAAGATATGAAGCTTTGCTGGGAGTCTATGGGAAATGAATTGCTATAGTCTAACCTAAATTCACAACTCAACATACACGACCAGCTATTCAGACAATTAAGTGCTGCAATTTCATCATCAAACCTTTGAACAATGAATATAATAACACCGACAGCTTAAGGCGTCGGCTCAATAGCTTATTTAGAATAAGAGATTTGAAGCTTTACTAGGAGTCTATGGGGGTTGAATTACTGTAGTCAAACCTCAATTCACAACTCAACATACACCAACAGCTAATTAGCCAAGGAATTGTTACCTATCTGACCTTTGAACAATTAATGGAGAGTTACAGGTTGAAATATTGGCAAATCTAGTAAGGGTAAGGATTAATGATCCTAAGTAGAATATGATACAAACAATAATTTATTGTCACTAATATTGATATTAATAACTTTCAAATCACGATTAGAACGAACTGAGAAAAATATTTTCACATGGGCGTTACATTCCGAACATTCACTTTTAACACAATAGAAAATCTTCATCATGTTTTCCAACGTATTTCTAAACCATTAGGTGCCTAAGAGAGAGAGAGAACTAGATTTCATGGCTTATCAGATACAGGCAATTTATTCTCTATTTACATTAACCGATTCGATACAGATATTGAAAATGCCACAAACTGAACTTTGTTTGACCTAAGAGTAGCCTGCTTCTAGACGTGCCCCAGTCCCTATATTCTGTTTTATTTTCCTCCGTCATCCAAAAATATATCAACAAAATTTACGCTTTCACTGCAATGTTTTTTCTGTTTTTACATTCCCTTAGCTCCTAAAACAGCAACAGAAATCTGAATTAGAAACTAAGAACTAAAATAAAACAAAATATATCTAAAAATATTAATACAAGTATCTAAAATAGAACCATCTAGCCGTCTGCCAGGCTATCCTACTACCAAACTTAATGTTCTGTGATTGTGTTGTAAATGCGAGAAAAGTAGTCACGTGATGGAAATGTGTGTTAAACTTTCTGAGATTAAGCTGAAGTGGGTTATTATTGTAAATCACTTAAGAAGTTATTGAACGAACAAGTTATAACATTTTGAATCTAAGCAGAGGCTTCTCAAGACTTGTAGTGTCTTTTTCAACGCAAAGGGCTAATTAGATGACTGTCTTTTTAACAAGACAATTATACAAAATTTGAAAGCGAGTCGTGTTATTAAGTTGGGAGTTGGAACACTAAGTCTTTGTGAATATTATGTTCAGTTATCGAAGTTCGGATATGATTTTTCAGATGATAAAGATCTTGTTTGTCTTATGACAGGCAAAGTCGTGGATGGTATCTCTTAAATGGTAAGCTTTATATTTTTATAACAATAGCATTTAGATTTGTATTATGTTTGTTATCTTTTTCAAAAATCTAATTTACTTTTGATTGTTTTGAAAGCGCAGTCTTAAAGCCGCCAGCGTTATCAATCGTCATACTTTAATTTTCTAAAATATCTTTTGTTGTTCTGGTCACATGAATGTTTCTTATTACGTATTATACTGAAAACAGTGCTGCGCCTCAACATAATATATTTGTGGTGATTAAACACAGGCTAACTAGGTTTATAAACTTTTGTTAAAAACATAAGTCGAGATTGTTTTTAATGGGTCCGCTGGCCAATGCATATGTGTGGAGAATATGTTCCTTTATTTCCGTCATTTTCATATTCGTTAAGTAATTTGCTTATATATGCTATTATTTTGTGTTGATATATATATTTACGTTTTAGATATGAGAATGAAGAACACGAAAATAAGTTGAAGCATATACAGAACAGGTCAACATTTCGTATCAACACTGAGAGGTAAGTATTCCGCTTACATTTATATTTATAACTCATAACGATGTTCTTTTGTTATCGTTTAATATGTATCGCTGTAAACAATTGGTTTGTTTATAGTATGCATTTATTTTAAAAAGTAAATAATGTGCTTAAAATTCTTTAAAAGTATATTGTTGCAATGACGTGTCAGGGTCTTTATAATAAATCATAAATCATTATTAAACAGCGCGAGGTAAAGGTCTCTGATATGTTTGTTCTATAAAAGCGAGAAATTGTCCAACACATTGGTAGACATTAAAGTATTCTTTAGATAGAACGCGTTCCTCAAACAATTGTTACAATATTCTACATCATTTGTACATGTTTTACATGACATGTGCTAAATTCCGATATTCGAAGAGAGGATGTTGCATATTCAAGATCGTGCAAGTTCCTTCTCTCGCCCCAATCGATTTTGCTTGAAATGACAAAACCACACATTTTTTACACTCTCACATGTACAAATATTAATGAGCAACATAGTTTATCCAGCTTTTAAAATACCTGTCTGACAGTGTCCGTTAGTTGGGGTGTTACTTATGACTTGTTACATTGACAGTTAAACGTTACATAAATATCACTTGGTGTCGTTTTCAAAATGATCATTGACATTTCCAATTCTCATCCATTTGAAAATGCCGTTAATAACGTTTAACCCTTTCCGAGACGCGTTTTTTAACGAGCGTCGGCCAGTGTGGATCCAAAACAGTCCGCACAATCGTGCCGTCTGATTAATATCTGCACTGTTCGCTTTTCGGTCAAAATAAGCTAATTAATCAAAACGCGAACAGTGCAAATCCTGATTATACAGCACGCTTGTGCCGGCTGTTCTGTATCTACACTGTTAGCCTAGCCGTATAGGCGTATATATGGAGGCAAGTGTTGAAAAGCGGACAATTGTCACATACAGGCTGACATGTCCAAATATGCCTGACATTTGTTACTTATATAGTTGCAGTGTTTTCGATTTATGATCTGGTGCTATTATTGATGAAGAGTGGAACACAATTAGATCGTGAAAATTGTGGCGACCTAATGACATTCACCGAAACAACTTCAGTGGATATATTCAAATTATCGAACTGTTACATCATTTTCATCCGTGACATTTCTTTTGAAAAATCCTGCTTGTCGCTAGACTAGCCATTCAATTTTTTGCAACATATAACATGTCATTTTCTTCGGATTCTAATTATGATTGCTTGATGCAATGCGACAACATTTATAAAAATTTGCAGTTAAGTTCCATGTATCGGTTTGAAGCCGAAAACTGATTTATAGCTAATACCCAGGTTGAAATTCTGCAAGCTACCTTAATTGTAGATTATGATTACTGACATGTACATGTAATTTCCTTTTTGTCCGAATGACTTATCTTTATAATCTCTAAGAGAAAGTAAAGTTCATGTTATGCAAAATAGTATCGTATTAGTTAGAAAAGAAGACATCTTTACAAAAATGATTCAATATCCCCGAATCTTCTGCCGCTTTCTTATCTGCTGGTTAACCAGTTACAACATGACATTATGATTAAACTCAACAGTTACTATACTTCAACTTAGGTTGAAATCAAAACCATAAAATGTTCTCCTAGGTTACAAAATGGCCATTTATAATCTCATGGGACAGCGCATGAAACTGCTGCTAATTTGAGCTGAGTAGAGATTATTACAATGAGATAACATGGCAGATAAATGTAAAATTAAATGCTGTAAAGCTGCGTGTAACTGACAAACTCGGCCTTTCACTTCACCCCAGGAGTCATATAATTGCCCAGCTGAAGCTTAATGGTGTATCAAATTACAAAGTGAGGTGTACTAGTTGAATGAAACGAATTCACCAAATTTAATCATCTGTCAAAGACAATTATTTCAAGAAATCACATTTGTTTTGTTGTGACTTTCTATTTGACATATACATAAAAAACCGAAGAAGTGATACAGACAGGCATAAATATCCCAAACACTATGACACTTGCAATTTATTTTCAACGGATTAATAGATTAGTTAAGATCATTAAAAAAAGTATTGCAAATCACCCCCCTCCTAAAACACGCTCTTTTTCATTAGTGATTAATAACAATTCCTGTAAAATTGGTGTTTTAATTGGCAATTTAAGTTATATCATTTTCTGCAAGAACAAAACAGTAGAAAAGTAACAAATCTTTGTGATTTTGGAAAAATCATGTGAACATAAACACTTTAAGATCTATGGGTTCCTCATCATGACAAGAAATAAAGGAAACATAAATCTGTTATTCGTCAAACATCACAATACGAGATTGTACACCTATCCGTAAAACTCTTCAATTAGAATGTTGAAATAGTGTTAACGTTATACTTCCAAGACGCTTAGAATACACATGTGACACAATGCTAGGTTTTTAGCTTAAAATGCACTATGAAAAAATAAAGGTTTTTGTCTGCTCCTCCTCTGCACCCTTGCTTAATAAATTGTGGTTAAAAAGTGTACAATATCTTAAATGAAAACATGTTGGTTGTTTGAAATTATGAGAACGTTTAGAAAGTACAGTAAGCTTAATTTGTTAAAACGTTGTTTTTTGTATTTTTTCTCATTTTATATTTATTTTCTAAGTTACAATTCTTATACACATATCGATCTGTCTAAACTAAAACGATTTAACTTGATTAATAATACTCCATTCAGTAGCTATTACCGGTCTCCTGATGGTCAGATAAGAAAGCATGGACTGTTATTTGTTTATCTATTTAGAACTCATTGATCATTTTATGTTTTGTGTAACACATTGTGTTGATTACGCGCGCTGCTCTATCATCTGACTGTGAAATCGTTTTACTCCATAATTTTATTGCAAGTTACTATATACTAACGCTATATCTACCTTTTATTAAATGATTCATAAGTCTGCGTTTATTTTACTATAAGATTGTATAAGCATGTACTCTAAATACGTGTTTTTCTTGAGGAGGGCTTTCCCGTTTCTGGGAATCTCATCTTAGAAAAAGATATGCCCCTATTGACAGTATTTACATTTTACAAAAAAAAAACTAATGGAACAAAGCCTAAAATATATAGATAGAAACATTACTACATGTAGTTTGTTTCAACAGATAATACGCATGGATCATACGTACTTTTCTTTTTATATGTCGCAATTTTAAAACCGTAAATATCGGTCTTAACTGATTTTTCTGAATTCAGTAGATATCAATCTTGTAAAAATATACATCTCAATCTTGAAAAAAAATCCCTGGTTTTGGTGCCGATCGTTACTTAGTTTCACATGTTTAACCATTTTTCTGTCAACCGTGACGTGCTTTAAAAGGTTTTTTCTATTTTGTTGCCAATAATGTCATTTTTGTTTGCGAAATAAGAGTCAAATTAAGACGAGCTAAAATTCGCATAGGCTGGAGCGACCATCTGAAATTCCTTACAGTAGGATAAATAAAATAACAAAAGCGTCAACCTCTGAAGTCATGCAAAGCGATACAAGTTTTGCATGATTAAAACAAACACATTTGTTAAGCGGCTAATTCAACAAATATGAACCCGAACAGTCATCGCCAATTTATTCACAA
This sequence comes from Corbicula japonica, assembly GCA_038501625.1. NCBI lineage: Eukaryota > Metazoa > Mollusca > Bivalvia > Venerida > Cyrenidae > Corbicula > Corbicula japonica. Next base: position 9,581 of record JAZAYU010001192.1, on the reverse strand, counting down.
TTTATTTAGACCATTACAACAAGAATACATAACAATAGTTTATTAGGGTTATCTCAATGATGAACATCTTGTACTTGTTTGTTCAAAGAAAGCCTGTATGGACATGTGTGAGATTGGTGCACAATAACACCTTGTTAAACAGACCCAGCGAAAAATTATTTTACACAGACCATTTCAAGACATAAATCCGTCAGATTCTCTTGATTTTGCTCATTTTAATAGGTTATTATAGGTTATTATTATAAAAGTGATCATCTTACATTTCTAAACTTTTTTTCTGTGGCTTGTTGTATTTCATCTTTTGCTAACTTTCATGTATTTTTATATTTAATTTTAGGTACATTAGTCATCACTACTGAAGCTGGAATCACGGAATAGTTGAATCAGTACAAGCAGATGTGAAAGAGCAAATTGGTATCAACGTTCATGCTGTGAAATTGTCTCTATTATTTTCCAGGAATCTACACCTATCATTTCTAGATTTCGGATTTTACATAGTGTTTAAAAATGGAAAAGTCAAAGTGCCTAGTTACCAACGCTATAAATCAAAATACATGAGTATATTAAAACAAGATTTCTGAGAGTTGTTGGTTGAGTTGTTCGAAAAAGCGAAACATAAACGGTTTACAAAATGTATGTGTTTATGACATTTAAAGACATTTAAGTAACTGTGTGTTCATAGTAAAATACCCAATCTTGAGTAACTGTACACCAGATTTATAAAGTAAAATATTGAGAAATAATAAAATAAATAATGTTAAAGTATATAAATTAAATGCATGCTTTGAAAAGATGATATTAAATTACTTATTATTATTATTTGAAAAGTACTGAATAAAATGTTGTTAATAAAAATTAGTATACAGTTTTACTAGCTATTTTGATTTTGTTCATGGGGACTTGATTTGATTAATATGGATGTATGATACAATTACTGAATTACTAATATGATCCGGAGTTTGATAAGCGAAAAATATAATTTATATTATATATTTCTTGAAATTGTATTATCATCAGCAAAAAAACATTAATCACAGTATATTTGCAAAGGATTAAAACCGGTCAAATTAATAATGTTTTCTATAAATGCTTTATTAGTTGTTTATTCAAGATTTATTCACTCAGTATTTGAGCTTTTTTGACAAATATGTTGACGGGAAATATGCATCACTTTGATGTTCACTCCCCATCTTTAAAAACTAAAAACACCGATATATTCTTATTTTTTATATAAAAGATTCGGTTGTTTTTGAAATCAGAATGATTATATTTTAAAAATTAAACATCTAACCAAATATTTTTAAAACATTGATAACCAGCCGATCCCCATTGAATATTTTTGCCAACTGACGATTCTCATATAATCGTTAACAAATATTTGTTATGCTCTGAAATCAGACTGACGGTAGATGCAGTAACAGCGAACAGAGATGTTAACAAATTATTGTTAACAGTTCGGCCGATTTTCTTTCCACAACTCTGTCATGTGAAGAGAATAGTATAAGCTTTAACAAAGATTTGTTAAACTCCTATGACTGGCGGTAGATTCAGTAATAGCGAACAGAGATGTTTAACAAATTATTGTTAACAATTCGGCCGATTTTCTTTAAACATCTCTGTTAAGTGAAGGGAATAGTTTAACAAAGATTTGTTAAACTCCGATGATCAAGTGAAATAGTGACATAGTGTATGCAGTTTCATAGTACAAGCTTTAACAAATTTTTGTTAAAGACGCTATTTCTTGAAACTTTGTTGAAATAAAAAAAATCTGAAAAAGTTGTAGAAACTTACAACTTGATCACGTGGAAATGATCAAACACAATTGGAAGCTGTTACAATCGAAAAAATAACGAATTCTGTTACATTAAATCTCTACTTTCATGAACAAACGTACACTGCAACTCTATTATATCGCGGACCTCTGGGTCCAAGCCCGCCAACAGCAATATAAACGAAGCGCAATATAAGTAAATCATCGTGCTAAATCAATGCATAGATTAAGAATATTAAGTTGAACTTTTAAAAATGAAATTCTTTTCTTTAGATTTTACCCCTGGAACACACTCATTTTGGACTTTTGTGGCAAGATGTTAAAGGGACGGCGGATTCAGCGTATCAGACTGACACATAGGTCAGGAAACACACACAAAAAACAACAAATAAATAAGGAACAGATAAACTTTAAAAAAACACAGCCTCTCCATATATTCAAAATGGAGAAAGGAAAAGAGAGCAATGATCATAGTAACACCAGAGTAGAAATTTAAAATAAAAACGTGAGTTCTGAGACCTTAAGATTTGTGTCAGTATGTCACACCTTTTACCAGTGCAAATACTTTTTCAAAGTTTTTTCCAGTTGAAATGTCATGAACCTTTGTGGGAGTTTTCGGTACCAAAAGAAGATGTGAACTGATACAGCTGACGCGCGCATTCAGCTTGCGCACGAGCTAAAAACTTTATATAAATATATGTACAGCTAATTACTGTACTATATCTAGTAAGCTTTCAATGATTACAGCTCACAAAAGCGTTTAATATGCACAAACGCTTTCTACAAACGTTAAAGTGCTCACAAACAGAGGTGTCTACCTCATCATCTTCACACCAAATTAGTTACTGTAAAAGTTGCACAGGGAGCAACAAAAAACAGCAGCAGTAGTTGTTAGTTTAGTATAAGTGATGTGGTAACAATGGTAGTTGATCCACGGGACATGAGACTACTATGGATGTTAAGGGACATGGGCCGCTGTATGATGCTGAGCATTCCCGGTAGACAATTACCATTTGTACCTTAAAGAATCTCAGTGCATGCCAACATTCTGATAATGACCAAAGTTAAAACAACTGTGGATGGCGAAATTAAGATTCTAAGTCTCAAACGATGGTGTGCATATAGCAGTGAACATGGAACCTTCAATGCGGTAATTTCAGACTAATACCATTCCATGTTCAGCGGCGTATGGTCCCCAGATAAAAGAATGGGATTGCCCTCAACGAGAGAACAACGGGCGGAATTAAACAAACAAGAATTTTGACAGGGGATCTGAGAATACAATTATTCTGCGTATTATCATAAACAACGCAAAAGGCAAAATTTAAAAAGCAGGAAGTATAACCGTGGGGAGAACTTTTTTCCCGGTGTTTTGTCTGTAGATGAACATTGCGAAACATTTTACCGCCTTAATTAAACATTTCTAGTTATCCTGTACATTCCCGTTGAAGAATGACTGAAAGTAAATCAATTTTAATTAAATATGAAGACGTTTACCTACAGATTTTTGAGTGGTGTATATGGTTGTAAAAAGTAGCTGTAAATTGTTACGTTAAATGTCGAATAATTAACTAGAAAGCAATAAATGCAGTTACATTTCAGTGAAGGTTGAAATTTCCTAACACAAATCTCAGGCCAATTGTACAAGTTATTTATACATTTGAATTGCAGACAATTTATTGTAAGCAACCGCTCATTGTAAGGTGTCAGTTTATATATTTTCCCTCTTAATCAACTTGTAAACGGCTTTCATAGACATTAATTAGTATTTCGAAGATAAATATTGACTCTGTAATTAAATTGTTCGGAGTGCAGGTTATCAAGTATTTATGTAAAACCCAGAAAGACATTTCAAGGTGTCTGGTCACGTATCAGGACAAAGTATAGCTTTTTATTTTATGCCTTCCAGGGAATTATAGAGTTTTCCCGGTGAAATAAAAATGGTATTTCACTGTTTTCAAACAGTGGAATATCATTTTTATTTTCACTGTTTTTCCACGTTGGTACCCAAACGTACATTACATTCCGAATGAAAACGTTTAGAAAACGGACTCAAGTTTGGGTATATGACGTCATGACGTCGCGTCATAAAATAGTGTTTTTGGCGCCATTTCATGCAATTTTTTGTAAAACTCATGATCTCCGGAATTATGTAAATACCAATTCCGAAGCTCACTCTGTGAAATATATTTCTATCTTACACTGGTAAAAGCAAATATCCTCTATACAATCAAGAATTTACACTATAAAAAAGTAATATATGCATATCAGGAATCGCCACACTCACAAAACACAGCCTCCCAACGCAGCGAAAAAGACGAGAGGAAGAGAGAGAGAGAGCATGTTTTTTATACGTATGTCAATTCAAATAGGACGCCTCAAACATTTAACGAAGAAGAGAACCTTTGGGGATACCGCTTTGGAACGGTCAGTGGCAAAACAAATTGCCACTGGGGGTTTAAACCAGGTTCTAGAGTGCACCAACCTCACACTTGCCCATACAGGTTCTCGTATCACAAAACAAGTTCAAGTTGTCTTGGTGAAATAACTCCAACCCACCCATCGGCTCAACAATGTTGCATTCAAAAGCACACATACATATAAAACATAAGAAGCTAATACCATTGCAAAGCAAAATGGCGGGTACTCAAGGACCTAACCGAGACCAGAGCTCCTGGAGTAAAATCAGCCAGAACACGATGACAGGGATAAAAGAAACGAATCTGTAGAAGAACTGTAAAGTTTAACATAGTAAATGTGATGTTGTATTCTTACACAGTCAATGTACGAGTTAATATACATGAAGCCTAAGTTGTTATAGCCTTTCAACGCAGTAAAATTAAATCAAACTAGATCCTTAAATATACTGATATGTCCAAAATATCGGAGAAATTGTCTTCTCTTTAGTCATTTTCCGGCAGTTTATAGTAGTAAAAAAAATATTAACCAGATCTGAGAATCTGAGGTATTCATTTGTGACATTGATGTGTTCACCTGAGACATGTAGGTGTTCCACCGTTAATTTTGATAGGATGCTTTCAATGTAAATTCAAAATCTGAAGTACCTTAAAAAGGTGAAATATGCATATCAGAAATGGCCACATTCAGCAGACACAGCCTCCCCATACAGCCAACAAGTAGAGAGGAAAAAACATAACATAAATATCACATTCGAAATAATGAAAATATTAGGTTGGATACTTAGTAAATAGAGAATATAATTTGCTATACCAGCTTTAAATAAAAGCACAATATTGACAAAGTCTTATGTTTGAAGAAAAGCTTGGAGGTATCAGTGATCACTCTGTACATCACTCTAGCCAATGTCTCAAACTCGGGTCTAAATGCAACAAAAGATCCCGATGCTACTTGATTATGTTGCTGCAAAAAGTGGCAAAGTACAAAATAAAGACCAACACATATTGTTACGTAGCTTACTTGCGCATGCCCAATGACAGTAATTGAATTATAATCTCCCTTTTTCCAAAAGCAAATATGTCAAATTACCATACGCTTTATTACAGTTTTATAACAGCAGGTAAATAAACTCAACAGTTTCGATGTTTGGTTTCTTCAAATATTTACCTTATCAAATATGATTGTTTTATACCAAATGTCAACAAAACGCTTATGATAAGGAAGTTTTACAATGATCTACTCATATTGATACATGTACATTTAAGCTTCTGCTTTATAAATGTAAATATAGTCAATAGTTGCATAATAGTTTGGAAATTATAATATTATATATTGTCTAATATATTGAAACAAGTAAGATTATTTATTGTTTAATGTAAGACTATTTGATATATTTATGTTATTAAAAACTTTATCCGTTCATCAAAGTTCACTTATTTTTTTGTTCGAAAATGAGTAGTGATTCTTAAAACTTTAATTGTATTGTATTCAGTTTGAAATCCCATGAAAACATAAAAGTTTTTTTACAATATTTTTGTCAGTTAAAAAAAATGAAACATGCATATCAGGAATGTCCACACTCAGAAAACGCAGTCTCTACGCAGTCAACTAGAAGAGAGGAAAAGGGAGCATGGGTTGATAAAATAATCGATTTCAAAAGACAACACAAACCGTAAAATACGAAGTGATCCTGACGAGTGATCACGTTGGAACGGTCGGTGCCAAAACATTTGAGAAATTTCCCAAGCTTTAGGGTTGAAACCAACACAAGAAATGGTAATTACCTAACAATGTTGCACTTCTTGTGCAACGACTTAATGTATTTTAAATAAGTACATTGAATACGTCTATTTTGTGGATCACGATTTACATTAGTTTAACTCTGATGTAACAATCTAATAAATAAAAGCGTTAAATCTTGATTCCAGTTGAAATTGTTGATATGAAAAAAATTGTTTAAGAATTATTAAAGATGTTTCACCTAAAACGTATGTGTGCATCTTCTAATAGATACTAGAATATGTACATGTATGCAGGGTGTTAAATATTATATTGTCAAATTTGCGGAGAGAGATCACGTTGATATGGTGAGAGTTGCACGAAAAAATTCGACTTTCTGAAAACCATTTTTCCAGTAAAAACTACTAAAAGCAACTGGTAGCTTCATATTAACTGAATAACAGTGTTATAAGTGTTTAATGCAAAAACTGGAATTATGGTAAAACCGATGCCAAATAAAGGTTAAAAATTGCTGAAAATCAGTGACAACGTGACAACAATACAGAATAGCGGCGATGCGGGTGGGCGAAGAAACCGACACCCCTATTTAACTACTCTGTTTAATCTCATAATATTACATTATTTATCATGTCACGTGATAAATAATATATATTTTCAGAATATTGTTTTTGTACACGCTTATATCATGTAATTACGATTTGAGTGAATAAGGTCTGTTCTGTTCTGTTCCAAAATGCTTCTGTAGGTTTTCATTTGCGTATGAACAGAAAAGATTTACTAACTCATTATTTGTAATATCTAATCAATTTGATTTTTAACACTTTAACAATATACTTGATTCTTTCACGAGAGGCTTAAAGAAGTAAACAAGAAAACACATTTTCTACGTCGCTAGGTTATAAATAATAACTTTAAACTGGGATAGTGAAAACCATAGCCAATAATTTTAAGACAAAATTGTGAAAAACAAAATGCGGAAGTTTCAGTCAAAGTGAATATACACGGAGTCAACTAACATATCCACTGAAAATAGGCACCTGATTTGATTGGCATACAACGCAATTGGGCATAACACATTATACAATTATTTACTTATTAGCTGGGAAATATGCTGTGATATTGACCTAAAAAATCGTTATTGACCGAGGCGATAGCCGAGGTCAATAACGATTTTTGCGGTCAATATCAACAGCATATTTCCCAGCTAATAAGTAAATAACTGTTTTATTACATGAACTATATATAAATATATAAATATATAAATATGATATATATATATATATATATATATATATATATATATATATATATAATATAAAAGATGGAAACTTTCGGATTCTATTTATAGACAGGTCAATATCAGCGAAAGCGGGTCAATATCTAGATTTATTGACTCGGTTATTTTGGGGGTGTGACCAATCGCGTGGCTCAAACGGTTAGTATATTGTGTATAATACATGGATTAATTTGATTAGTTGATTATATTAAGGTAAAGTGTTTAATATATGCATACGTGTACCCTGACCCTAATTCAGAAATAAATTTGAGATTAAGCTCGTTCTAGAACCGTTAAGAAAAACCCAGTGGTCGTCTTATTCCTGTTACTGTGACTGATTGTTGGAAAGTGAACCCTTAAAATGAAATATCATAGAGATTAATTTAGAATAAGTACTTCTTACATGTGCGAATAAATCTGTATCTCTGAACGTTAGCACACTAAGAAATTCAATAAAAGTTTTCAATTGCGTTCAAGAATATTTCACACAAACACCTGTATTGTATTTTTAAATTTAACCACCGATTTGTTTAATCCGCGGATATAGATTCAAAATGCGCCACAACGTTTACCTTATTTTGTTCAAAAACTCTGTGTTGAGCATGTAACAAAATGATATTTCTTTAAGTTAGCAATTACTGATGTTGTAAGTTGAAATCCTATGTACAGATAATCACAACAGTGAGCTTAGTTCTGAGTAAGCGAAAACATACTAATGTTTGATGCAAAAAGGGTAAACAAACCTCTTTAAACGTTTTATTTTGTTTTTACATAGGATCAAGCGCTGCTGACTGGAGTAAAGCAAGTCAAGCCATGATGTTGCTATCGATATTGTCGCTGTGTGCTGGAATTGCACTTGCTGTACTCTATGGATTTTTTTATGAATGATACACACCATATGTTGCTTGGGGCAGCGCTTATGAACTCTGTTGGAGGTAACATAATAACAATTCATATATAGATAAAAGCATGAATCATTTAATAATATCACATACGGTATTAGCGTTATTTTAATTTCGTTTGTGAACGAGATCAAACAATTTTAGTACACGACGAACTTCTTAACAGCAGTGATTATGTATTTGCAAATTAAACTTATTATTCGGTTGCTGATCAAATGTAAGCAAATTATTTAGCTAAATACCATATGAAATAAGAACGTTATAAAACATGTATGTTACATCATAAGAAATGTACGGAATGATGTTAATATCACAACCAGTTATATTCAAATGAGATGTTATGACATTGATTGGTTTTGTTCTAATTGTTGCAGCTGTTCTGGCATTCATCGGCGTGTATGTTTTCGGAGTAAAATCAAGTCAAGTTGTTACCAAAGGAAAACTCCATGTAGGATTTGGTCTGGCCGTTGTCGCAGTGTTTTTGGCTCTTTCAGCCTTCGTTATGTTACTTCTATCTAAAGAACGCCAACCAAGAAAAGATAGAATGTTAAAATACAATGAACGTCATTCATAATGGACTTTCAGAACTGACGGTGTTAAATCTATACTTCGTCGAGTTTGCTATAACGCAAAGCTAGCAATTCTTTATTCATGATATTAATGATCATTTGTTTACTTAAAACTATGTTTATGGTTTCGTGTTTTTCATTGGGTTTTGTATTTTGCATGTTTCGGGAAATTAATTGAGTGAATGTATTTAATATTTGGGACGATTACCGGGATGCCATTATAAACTATAAACAGTTTTATTAAACGTGGTTAAACGCTCAAAACAACACAGGTCTAAACAGGTCAAAACATGAAAGCAGAAATGGGGCACGTCACAGGAAAAGGTACCTTCGGTCTTTTTAGTGATATTTTAGTTTTTACTAAATTAAGATAGAAAGTACAACTATAAATCAATTTCTTATAACTCAAATGGGATTGTGTTAAACATTTTGACAATAAAATGTTTTTTACCGCGCAACACATAATACATTATGTCGCCTGCTCAAACTTATGACGTCATTTCAAAGATTGACGTCAACTGTCCAAAGGTACCTTTTCCCGTGACGAGCCTCAAATGTTTGCCTATTCGAAGTCTAACTATTTTAGATGCTTTTTACCCCATATCTTTTCAACATTGAAATCCTCTGTTACTATATACGATACGGTATATTATTTCATGTTATGTTGTGTAAGTTAATACTGTATTAGTTTCGTTTTATTATGTTTAGAGGAACCAGTTAACGCTTTTTTCAAGTTTTCAGTGATAGACTTACAGTCCATGAGAATAAACAAGTAAACTTATCTTTTTAAACTTCAGCCGAAAATGCTTTAGAGCGGATAACTGCAAGTAGGCAGATAAATTCGTGTTTTTTACGCGTCATGTTGAATTCATATATCATTACCACACTTGATTCTAACGGCGGGT